>JASAMV010005647.1:0-81522 GCA_030248065.1 Rhynchonema sp. JSB1_4
TGCGGCGATCACACGTTTCTGTAATTTCGAGCCGAGCAAAGTGGTTCCCCTGTGAGCAGTGATGAGGAACCTTTACGCTGGTCCAAGTTACAGAAACAACGAAATCGCAACATATACCCGAACCGAGCATGCTGGTCAAAATGTACCGTTGCTTGTTTTGCAGCTGTTGCGCAACTGGCACCTGTGCACGCTCTACTTTGATACCAACTTGAAGGCAACGTATCGGGATCGTGTGCGCGGCTGGAATTGTCAGCACAGACATATCGTCGATTGGTGAGTGGGGTCAAATGTCGGGGGAGGGGGTACCCGACATCTGGAAGTACCCGACACCCGGCACCCGACACGGACACTTTTTTGGCACCCAACACCCGACATCTCTCTAACCCTAACTTTTTTTCTCGGCAAAACTGATGTTTTGAACCGTAGGTGTCGGCTGTCGGGTCCCAAAAAAACCCGACACCGACATCTGGAGGCACCAGACACCCGACATCTACACTTTTTGGCACCCGACATCTCTCTAACCCTATTGGTGAGTAGAGATGTGGGAGTATCACGTAGTCAGCTTTCGGCAAATATTGATGCACCCCATATTTTGGTTGCTGATTTGTCAGTCAAAGGTCGAGTGATTGTGCAACGTTCAAGCTTGCATGCTTGAAATGATTCGTTCGCAGGTGCGGCTGTCGCCCATCTCCTACAAGACGTTCGATTGGGAAATGGAATATTCGCCGAAATCACGTTTGATCTCACCCACGCGCGAACAGACGACCACGTTCTTTGCGCGCAAATTCAGAGAGCATCGATTGATCAGAACTCGTGGACGTTGGCCGAGACTCAGGTACGGCAATCGCTTGCGATGGATTCCAATTTGGACTGAAAGTGGGCAGCTGGCGGTTTTCGGATTCGGGATTCGGCGAAGTCGAACTGGCTTAACTTTGTGTCGGGGCATTTTGGCAAGAAACGCGCCAAAGTTTTTCGATTTTTGGCTGTTTGTTACCCTCAAGAAAGTTCCCCCTGGGCTACTGGCTCAATGTCCAAAATCTACTTGCTCATTTCAATGAGCCAGTGATTTGGTAAAAACCCCTGGTGATTGTGCGCGTCGCTGACCTGGCCTTCTAGCGAGCAAAAGAAATGGCTTTAGAATCTTGTTGCCAAGCTGGTTCTTAAGCCGTTGAAAATTTGTGACCAGGAAGTTCGGACACGCCCATTTGAATGTCGGCCACAAATTTTTTTGGTTCAGAGAAGATAATCGCAATGGTACCATTTCTGTCAACTCTTTGAAGTGAGGTCTATCGCGAGTGAAACATTCCCCAGCCTGCCATCTGGGCACGTTCAAGCATAGTAGCGCTATGCCTGCTGGGTTTTTATATACAGCGGGCCTGTAAGTCACAGCAACGTTGCATAAAAAATAAAGGCAAACAACACCAACATGAGCTCGAGTCATAGTTTTTTTTTTCAAAATTCACTGGGTGCAACTTGCACCTAGTGTGTCAATTTTTAGGTGCAACTTGCACCTAAAATTTTGTTTTATGAACAAAATGTGAAAAATCTAGGTGCAAGTTGCACATTAGCCTCCAATTTTTAGGTGCAATTCTGAAATTTTAGGTGCAAACTGCACCTAGAAAGTGTCTAACAAAACCGATGGCTCGAGTTCGCAGCTGGCAGAATAGTGACACATTTGCAGAGTCGCGGCTCGCCGTCGCCGTATCGCAATGAAACATCATTCGACAAGTTCTGGCAGAACTACTTCCATTACAAATACGATGAGAAATCTAGACACGTCGATGACGGCGCACACAAGTTGGTATCCCCTATTTCGTCTCTGTTGTGCTTTTCAGAATTTGTTTTCGTCGTGTTTTTTAAATTGATTTTCTCTTCTGTTGGTTGAAGCTTCAATCCGGTTAGTCATTCGATGAAACATCGTTGGATCGCGGGCATCGCGCGTCAGGTTTTCCATCGACTGAATCGCATGGCACTACAGCAGTTCGCCGACTGTTTCATCGACAACGACTATGCGCCCATGCAACTGCATGTCATCAAGTAATCAATTATTGATTAATTTGTATATTTTTTTGTTCTGTTTGATATGATGATGCGATCTTAGCCGGCCGAAACCCGGCCTGGATCACGCAATGAGCATAGATCGCGTGTCAATGCCGGAGCGACGAAGGGTGAAATGGTGACTGCTTTTCAATATAAGAATGTTATGGCTTTTGGATCGCTCCATGGACTTTTCGGGCGGAATGTTGACTGTTTTGTTTGTCATTGGACCGTTTCATGCCGGTTTTTTGCGCGCCGCTTGCATATGGAACACCCAGCAAAGCAAAGTATCAATGCCAGTTGTAATGTGATTGTTTTCGCAGGCATTCGAGCGATCCCAAGTCGTATCCGGGTGCACTGGCTCACTTTCGTGTCAACTGCTCGGCGATGGTGCCGATTGGTCAGACGCAACAGAAATCGCTCAGATTCATCTACGAAATTGAAACGGTTCGTTTGATTAATGCATGTTATTGATGTCTTTTTTAGCTTCGGTCTGTGCTTGATTGCAATGCCGAGTCGACTCTATTGATTTGTTGCAGGTAGTTGAGCGCAACTGGCCGCCGCGTCCGCACGGTCAAACGTGGTTGTTTAGGGACGGCCGGACGGGCACGTTGTTGGGCAGCGAGGTCAGCAGCGATTATGACGTCGGCGAACAGCTGTTCAGAAACTTTGCCACGATCATGTCCGGCCGTAAGTGTGTGCATATTTTTGTAATCTGTCACTCTTGTTTACAGTTTTTTTCAGTGTGATTTTCTATTGTGACAGCCTGATTTCGTACACAGACGATACGCCGCACATTCGCTACGCGTTCGCTGCGCCCGCGCCCAAGGACATGAGCTCGTTGCAATGGCTGAATAGCACAACGAACGAGTGAGTTTGATTTTTGATCAACATGCAATCTAGTGTTTCGTGCAAAGGGTCGAAACGAGCATTTTGCACCAAAAACATTTTGGGCGGTACGCACTTTGGTGGCATTCGGTTCGGGTGTGGTTTGACTTTGACTTGGCGTAAAACTATTTATATAATACATAATATAATACACCTATCTGTGAAACCTCAGCCACTAGCCTCTGTGACTGCACAGAACACACGTAAAGGCAAACTACGCCAACACGAGCCCGATTTCGGACGTGGTCTGGTTGCAAAACGCAAAGAAAGAGAAAATCCTCGTGTTGTATTCTACACACGTCTGAATGTTTCACCAATCTACCACCTCCGAAATCGGGCTCGTGTATTTGCTATACAGCCAGTGCGCAAGCGGATGGATGGCTGCTGCTTCGCATTTATGTGTGTGGTGAGCAAAAACATTTTATGCTAAGTCAAACTCACACCCAAGTCAAACTCGACTCTTTGTGCCAGCAGACTACATCCCCTGCTTTGTCCCTGACAGGTGGGTGACCGAACTAATCACGGTCGTGTGGATTCGTCCCGACAACACGGTGCACTCGGCGCGACCCAAGTACGTCGAGATCAACAAATGGAAGCGATTCATTGCCAACTTCAGTGAGATGCGACACGTGAATGAAACATTGGAGCCAGGGCTGTGGACCGCTGAGATATGGATCAGGAATGAGAAAATGGTGCACAGGTATGCTTGCTGGGGACGCTTAGTGGTAATCGCAGCTGCCTTGATCGTGTGACTGTTAGTGCAGGAAGAATATCAAGTAAAGATTTTATGGTCTCGCTGATGTCCGGCACAGTGCCTGCTGTCTGCGAGTAACTGTTGCGCTGGTATAAATTGATGCCAGAGATCACTGATGCAATAGTCACGCACGTGACCAACTGTCATGACCCGGCGCGAGCACCAAGTTTGCCGACGTTCGCGACATGTATAGTCCCCCACGAACTCATGAGACGACTTATTTTGAAGTTGACTTGAACGGATCCAATAACGTTCCGGTTCCACGTATTTCGGAAATGAAAGAAAGAGAAACGCATGTATTTTTAAAAACACGCTCTCAATCTCGGTGCGTAAATTCCCTTTTGACTCCCAAAACATTTGTGTGTTGAGCGACGTTGCTCTGTTCGCGCAAGCACGCAACAAATTGAGGTCAGCCAGCTGGAACTTGTTATCATGTCTCTCGGCCCAATCTTTTTTGTTCGCGAAAACCCGTGTAACCGGCGCATTTTTTAATCTGGCCAAGAAAGCTTTAAAAAGTCGTCTCATGAGCCCGTGGCTGGACTATACATACATACAGTTGTGCTGTGCACCGTGTTGCTCTGCCCTGTTCCAGCGTGCCTTTCGCCATCTTCCCGCACGACGAATACCCGGACGACGGCGGGCAGCTGTTCGATTCGATCATGAAGGACTACTACATTGAACACGAATTCTGTCTGGCCGCGGTGCGTGCGCCCAATAGAAAGTACCGCGACGCGATCAAACGCTTCGCAGAGCACAAACTCAGAGCGATGCCGTGCGTGCAGATGGAATGGAGCTCGTTTGCGCCCGATCCGAAATCCGAAATCAAACAGGGTCGCTACAGCAATGTGTTGCAGATGTTGTTGTAATCGGATGACGTTTCGCAGCACCACACAATGAGCCTCTGTTTTTTTCCTTTATTTAGGTACACATGATTATGTCATTCATTGCCCGAATTCTGGTTGTGCCTATTTTTTCTCTTCCATGTGCCCGAACTGTTTCAGTGTCTGTCTTCGAAGGGCATTGACTCCAATCTACGCTTGGATTTTGCGGGTTTTTTTTGTTTCACATTGTTCAGCTTTTGTTGTATTATCGTTAATTCATGCATCTTGAGCAAACTTCTTTGAAATAATTTTGAGTTTTGACGCAGTGAGCTTGACTTACATGTGTTTCATAGCAAGCTTGCCTTATTGCCTCGTTTTTTTTGCAATCAGAATTGTACATGTACTCATGTCTGAACATTTATCTACATTGAACTTCGAATGATATTTTGTGGTGCTGGTTCAAAACTTATTTTTTCAAAATTTCTAGCTGTGCTTCTTCGGTCAAGCCTGTGCTGTTTCACATGTTTCTCAACTTTTCAAAACTGATGTTTCATGTTTGACCTTAAAGAGAGTGTGCAATAACTGTGTCATATTGTAACCTGTTTTCTTATGCCTATACGTTGTGTGTGTATCGAGATGTGCATCAAAGCATGACCGTTTCACAAATGTTTGCCAAAAGTATTACAAAAGATTATTATGATTCAAAGTTCTCTGCATACTGGCATAATCTCAAATGGAAATCTCAATGATTCTCAATCATATACATTCCTTCCGATTATAATTATTTGCCTTCAGTGTTGTTTTATGACTACTGTTTATGTGAGTGTAAATTTTTGAATGCTGGATTAAATTCGTCTGGCTACCTTATTTGAACAAACTGTACGGTGGTTGCGCAAGAAAGCAGCTTGTCGGTTTTTTTTTTGAGATAAGAATCAAGATGGACATTCGAAAAACATTTGCACAAAACTTTACACCGCTTAAGACCCTTGCAAAAAAGTGAACAATAAACCAATTATAATTTTTTTCGCGCGCCGACTTTCGCTTGCGGAGATGGCGACGCATGATAAGGCAGTTTGCCGAAACACGCACACTCGCAAAAAATATAGATCAGATGCACTGTAATTATGTGCACGGAGGCCGCGCGGATTGCGTAACCAATCGCAAATCGGTTAAAAACGAAGCTATCATCGAATCTGATCTTTATGAAATGCGTAACTTTGTCAGCAAACCGTGTCAGCAAGAGTACTTGCCATAGGACTTCCAATGCAATATAACACTCGAGATAGGCGAAAAATCTTGCTGACAAGTCTTTGCTGACATCAGTAAAAAAACGAACAAAAGAGAAATTACGTCGATTGGGTACATTTTGGCTTTCTTGCAGTTACAGCCTTATTTTTAGGCTCTCCCAAACAAGTGGGGACTTATTATTTGGCTTGTAAGGCCCAAGCCTAAAAGTAAGTCGGAGAAGTGCAAACATAAAGGCAAATCGTGTATTAATTTCTCTTCCATTCGTTTTTTACTCTTGTCTACCAACACGTCACCAAAGCCTATATCGAAACGTGCAATATTCTTACTGACAAAGTTTGCTGACATGCCAATTACTGCGAGCGCAACATGTTTTAGTACGGACATAAAGTGGTTTGCAATTGCGTAATTGTCAAGTTTATGCTTTTTGTTTAGCCTGACACACTTTCGTTTTCAATGCTTTTGCAGTGTCTTTTGTTGTCTGTCTGACTGACCAAGCACCCTATCGGCCGTGCAAATCTACGAAAGCAGCGCTCAGCGAATTGATGTGTTGCTAACCGCTCGAAGGTACGCGGCCGAACGCTATAAATACGACCGATTTATACCATCGAATCATTCTCTCTCTCTCTTGCCTTCCCACCAACTCCCAGTCTGCGTCCAAGTGTCCTTGTCTGAGCCCGGCGCCCGACCATGCACACATCGGCGTTGTTGTTGTGTTTGTGCGCGACCGTTGTGCACTCGATTCCGATCGACAACGGAATCGTCGGCGAACCGCAGATCTTCTGTGGGCCGCGCTCCATTCGCGTGACGTTCGAGACGGAGCGCGAATGGGAGGGCAAGTTGTACGCGAAGAACCATTTCGCTGTTGATGAATGCAAGGTGGGCAATATTGCGCTATTGATCGATTTTGGGGATCATCTGTTGTCACAAATATTGGTATACTTGGTGATCGGCCTGATCCGGGCACACAACTGACTCTTAAAATCAGGTAGGAATTTTCTAGGTCTACCAGCGCGTAATTTTGATGTTAGTTGAAATTACTGACATCAGTGGATCTCGAAATACAGTATCCTCAATAGAAAACATCATGTGACCAAGCTGATCACCATGTGAATATTTCATGCCGGTTGATGTAATGCCGAGAAGCATCGGCTTGTGCGACGCTTTCGGCAGTTTCCCATAAGTGCGCAAGTCCATTTCACACACATCTACCTAAATTTCTCCACTCACCAGCCCACATCCTGATATCTAATTTTCACGATTGTATCCAATTGCAGGTGACCGGTCAAGGCAACGGCCGTGAGGCGACGATTGAGATTCCGTTCGAAACGTGCAGCGTGACGCGACAGCGATCACTAAATCCACGTGGCGTCTACGTACATGCGCTGGTGGTTAGTTAGTTCGGCACACTTTGGTTGAGTTCCATGCAGTAGAACAACACTTTCACTTTTTTCGAGATTATTTTCTTTACCTGATCCTCAAAGTGCACTTGTCAATCAGCACTGATGAAAACACCACTCGCTCGCAAAAAAAACAGTAACTTTCTGACAGTTGGTCACTGTTGTGACCCCCCCCCGAAAGCTTGTACATGTTGTGTGCTTTGCGGATCCAGGCAACGTGTTCGTACAAGTCCTCCAAAAAATTCGAGTATTTTACAGTACGTACCCAGTTCGATGCCTCCTGTTGTCAGAACTCAACCACTAAATATTTCACAGGTTATGTCCTTCCATCCGACATTCATCACCAAAGTCGATCGTGCCGTCAGATTGCAGTGTTTCTACATGGAAGCCGACAAGACCGTCAGTCAGGAGCTCGAAGTCAGGTTTGTGCATCGCGAATTATTCTTTGGTGGTCAACGCAAATCCTCGACTCTGATCGTCAAACTCAAGTTGCTTTGGATAAGCGCGAGAAAAATATAAATATGGCATTGTGGCTGAGTTAAAGACGAGAGTTCACGGTAAGTCAGTTGAAGACATAATACAGTACATAAGCTGCTCACTGAAAAGAGTTTTGTTGAGACCATCAATTGGTGCAAGATTGTACTTTTTCAGCTATGTATGACAATTTTTCATTTTCCTTTCCAATTCTTCTATTCCACTTCAGCATGCTCACGACCGAGTTCGCCACGCAGAATGTGCCGATGCCGGTGTGCCGATACGAAATACTGGACGCACCCGCTGGCAACCCTGTAAGTTGTCGGGTGCTGTTTCAGGCGGCCAAGCCTTACACTGTTATTGAAGTACTACGACCAGAAAAAGACTTTGAGCAAAAGTTTGTGAAACATCACCCAGGTCCGTTTCGCACTTGTCGGCGAACGAGTGTACCACAAATGGACGTGCGACACCGAGACACAGGACACATTCTGCATGACCGTCTATGGCTGCTTTGTTGATGACGGCACACAACAGGACACCATCCAGTTGTTGAACGATCTTGGATGCTCGTATGACGCGTTAGTCGTGACATTTTTGTATCTCGCTTATAACTTTTTGAGGATTATCCAGGGTATATACACGTAGGTACGCCTGTGAATGTGAACACAGCACAACTTTAGGATGAAATTTCTAAAAAAAAATTTTCAACATTTTTATAGTTTCCTGTTGGGCAACGTCGAATACCCGACCGATCTGATGGCGATCAAAGAGGCTCACGTGTTCAAGTACGCCGATCGCGCCAATCTCTACTTCAACTGCCAGATCAAGATTGACATAAAGGTTGGTACTCTTTGTGGTGACTTGATCCGGACGCACGGCGGCACTGCGTCATTATCACTTTATTCACTCTGATATTCACCACAGAATCATTGCCAAGCTATATTGATGGCAGATTGCGAACCAAACACTCTGATCACTGTATCGACACTGGTATTGCAATGTTTATTTGCGCAACTCGCAACCCCCTTTACCTGCTAGGAGCCCGATGCGGATTGTGTGCGAGAGAGTTGTCCGGAGCCGAGCGGTCTTGGCGGCGGTCGCCTGGGTGGAGGCGGTGGAGGCGGCGGACGCGGCGGAGGCGGTGGAGGCGGCGGACGCGGCTCTGGTCGCGGCGGACGCGGACGTGGCAAACGTGATGTCAACGCCAGTGAGTCGCAATTAAGGGTTGTGAGCTGGGTAGCTGATGGTTGTAAACGCGGTTTTTCTGCCAAGGTTGAGCTCAGCCCATACTCATGGTATGTGTTATGGGAAACAAATGAAACAAGTTCCATTTTTACATCAGTGTTTCAATCCAACATAGTTTGTGCCCATTCCAATCCCGCCAACATGTTATTATGCAGACAGCCGAACGTACCTGGGCACAATGGACATCGAACCCGAATACCCAGTGTTGGTCGGTGACCTGAACCTGGACGAACAGAACCTGCACTTGAACAGGAACGCACTGCAGGTGAGAAACTGATTGGTGCACGTGCTTTGTCTTTATCGAAGAGAACTTGGTGATCAGTTCGAATTGCATCGAATCTGCCTTGCCTCCCCACTATTTTCGACCAGCTTGGAAATTGTTCTCAATTGACCACCAGCGGCCCTTCAGCTCGTGATAACTTATTCAGCGAATTTATTTTGTTCGCCAGTAACATAACAGTGTGTCCCAAAATCATTACAGTTCCCCTCAAACACACGCGTTGTGGCGCACTACCCCAACAAGGACGATGTGTGCTTCAGCACCGTGGGTATGGTGTCGTTTGTGGCCTTTGCCGCGCTCGCTTTTGTCACCGGAATCGCCGTTTGTGTTGTGCTTTATCGTAAGAAATCCGTATAATTCTGGTGATTCACTCATGCGGGACACGTATCAAATGTGCAAACAGGTTCTCAGATTCTACGAGAACCTTATTATTCACTGTATGTATATGGTGCTCAAGTGATCACACAGTATTATCTGTATATTTATTTTTTTAGTTCTTTTCTGTTTCGTTCTTGAGTTGTCTAGATGCTAGCATTTTCTGAGTAATCTTGTTTGACATGCTTTAAGAAAATTTTTAGTCATTCTATATTTGTTGCTATTTATGCACTATAATTCGTGTACATGTCGAAACAATGAACTATTCAGAACAAGCACACGGAAAAATGGATCTCTACATTCCTGTATGTTAACAAACGTAACGATTAGATTAACAAACGTAAAGAAAATAAAACTGTACTCCGACATTAGCCTTCAGCGTTGAGGAGCATAAAGATCTCCCCAGGGGAACCGTTTCTTTTACTACAACATCACAACAAGCCGTGGCACGTCACATAAACCTTAGGACCTGACTCAACTGTCAATCACTTGATTTGGTTGAACTGAAACTTATATGATACAACAACGACAGGATCTTGCAACTGTAAGCACCTGTAATTCGGGGTCTAGGATGTGGGCGAGAGCGCTTCTCGGAAACGTTTCTGATTCAACCGAAATACACAAATACCACAAAAACTCACCTTTCTCTAACCAAGCGGCATCAACCACACTGCATCACACGAGTCAAGCGGCATAAAACAACACCACGATAAAACGACAACCCGTCGATGTTACGGAATGGCGATTGAACCACGCGCATACGAAACATTGCATCGTCCTCCACCTGCTGACGCCCGCGCGCAAATTCTTTTCCCAGAGAAAATTTTGAATTTTATGAACCAACCTAGCCAACACAACAGACGCGCAGATAGAATTCAAATTCACACAAACGGAATCCAACCAGTGTAGTTCCTAGAGGGGGAGGGGGTCCCCCCTAAGGTACACTAACCGCCGCGACCAAGGTACACTAGTACACTAACCGCCGCGCCAGGTACACTAACCGCCTCAATTTTTGCCTAAAATCGGCATTTTTTAGGCCTAAAATGGGCATTTTTAGGCCTAGAATGGGTGATTTTTAGGCCAATGATGTCAAAAGTAGCCAAAATACCCTTTTTTATGGAGAATTTTTTCTAAAAAGAGGCAAAAATCGGTCAAATTTTCTGCCTCAAAAGTGACTTTTTCCTGAATTTGGGTCTTCCCCACGGCGCGGATGTGGGTCATCGTGTCGTGTCGAAGTCGAACAGGCGCACAGAGGGCGTGATTTCCGCCGCCTCTGTGAAGGCCTTTAAAAATAAACTAAACTCGCTCGCTAGTTGGTGCCACTGGGATTGTGTATGCACGAATTTGACATTTTTTCAGGAGGTTTCATTTTGTCATCAAAATGGAAGACGCAGATTTGGCTTCGCCGTCGGCGTCGGCCAACTCGGTTGCCGACGTTGACCCATTTGATGCTCCGGAACTGCGGAAAGGGAATCACGTCTACTTACGTTATTGGGTGTTCAAACTCGTGCATAACCAATTTGCTGTGTGTGTTCAAGGATATCGTGCTGTCGAGTTAGTAGAATACTGGATTGTCTGTCGGAGTTGGAACGGAAACAAAACTTCCATTATCCCTTTTATTGAATGTTCAGTCAGACAGCTATTTGGCACACGACAGTTTCTCGATGCTATTCGATAACTCTGCCATAACAATCTCCTGCCACCATAACAATATTTCGACAAACACCAACTCGAACCGTTAGACACGAGTGTTGACTCTGCTCTGATAAAGCTAACTGGCCACATCCATTTGGAGCTTACTGTATATCATAAGGGGGTTTTCCATCTTAGTTAGTTAGTTAGTTTATAGCGTCGACACCCACTCAATAATACATAAATAAGAAGATTAAGTGAAAGAAGCATAATTACAAGAAGCATATTTCCATCTTAGTCACATTTATTCATGTGCATTCATAAATACAAGGCAAATAAAGTATCAACGTAACGTCAATGTACAAAAGATTCCATTGTCGGAGTTGAGCGCCGTTGAGCAACGAGGCAGATTGCCCCTATACTGCACAACCTTCCCGCCTGGCGTGCCTGCCATCCTACCCTATCCATATCCATCCTACTCGGAGTACAAACAAAAAAAACCAAGCTATTTTCAGAAATGGCGATGAGACGGTGATGATGTTGTGGCATTCGACTGCCATCTGTGAACGCGTGTCACGACAATGTGTGCGGAGCAGCAACACGTTCTATCATTTGCAAGGCTCGATTGATAGCGATTCCGCAAAATCATTCGGTGTGGTGGTTTGGGTGTGAATTTTCTTTCAGTTTTGATATGTTAGCATTTTTTCTGATGGGATGTGGCTGGCTGAGTGCAAAAATCCTCGGAATATTTCAAATTAGTCATTTATTTAGTGTACCTATTCTGGACCGCCAGCAGCTTAGCGACTTCCATTTTCAATCGTTTTTATTATGGTAACGTGTTTCAGGCTATCCAAGTGATTTGGTGCAAAAGTTCTCCGAAGGGTTCCCGCCAAATTGGCACGAACTCCTGCATGAGTTCTATTTATCACGGTGAGCAAGCACTAAGTAGGATAGTTTTTGGGCAAGCAGGGTTTATTTTTTCCAAGAATTACTAGGTGCAACTTGCACCTGACTCCCTGATCTTTAGGTGCAAGTTTGAAATTTTAGGTGCAACCACAATTTTCGTCAAAAAACCGCAATTCATTGTTTGTGCTTGGTGTTGTGTTTTCGTGCAGTTCATTTGTTTAGAACGGCATAATAAAGCAAACACGCAGGTTATTCCTGCTGACCACAAAGCCGATACTTATAAACAAGTGATAAACAAAAGTGTGATTTTTTCTGAATAACAGTTTTTGCACATATGAAAACAAATGAAGCAACCTCAAACGCTCACTGAATCATGTCAAAATGAATGAAATGAACGCTGCGTGTACCTTTTGCACGTCGCTGCCAACATGTGGATTACGTTGCAGTCGTCATCCGAACGTGAGCAATGTGTCGATGTGGTACGATGCGTCCGGACTCAACGGTGTTGGTGCTGGTGGCACGTCACGACTCAGTCGCGGCACCCGACGTAGCTCAATGGGACTGGCCGCCAGGGTCGACCGATTCACGCGAGACAAACAACTCGCTGCCGAGTAGGTCCACGTCCACTTTCGTCCGCCAACAAAAATAATGATGCAACGAAATGAGTTAATTTTTTAGGTCAGGGCCGTGGTAAGAAATTGGTAATCGGCCGGTGCTCGTCTTTCTGTGGCCACGGGTATTCTTGTGTATTTTTCTGCAAAATATTTTGAAAAAAAACCGCGCTTTGTTACTGCGAGATGCAACATGAAAACAGCACCTAAGAGCCAACAGACACTTTAAAAAAATTTTAGTTCAAAAAACAATGAATATCTGGGGAGCTGTTCTGAGAACGAGGTTTCTGTCGCGAAAAGTGCAGTACCCGATACCTTGAAAAAACATGTCGATATCCGATACCCGATACTTTTTGCGTGCCGATACCCGACACCATCCGATCCGATCCCTAATTTTGACCAGCGTAAAACTTGTTTAACCTTATCGGCTAAATAAGTTCAGCAGGCAGATGCGATCTGTTGAGCAGTTTGAGAATTATAATTGCGCACAATCTTTGTGTTGTTCAGGTCAACGGTGGCCGACAGCCGTGCGCGTCGCAGTCTCCTGCCGTCACGTGCGTCGCTGCTGCCCACATTTGACGAAACCGAGGACATTTTGCACCAACAGCATTCGGATGACGAACACAGTCGCATCAAGCACGAACCTGCGCCCGATGGCGACGATCGGGATGGAGAGTTCGCCAAACCGGCCCTGCCGTCGCCGTCGAAAGCGCGCCGAAAATCGATGGTTGAACCGAAACTCGAACCCGAAACGCAAGTGGAACAGGAAAATGCGAAGCCGAAACGTCGACGATCGGTGCGATTCTCGATCGAACCTCCACAACAACGAGACGAACCGACCGGTATGACGCTTCCCCAGTATTTTGTGTTTCAAAATCGCCTAAATTGCTATGCTAAAATTGCAAATATTGGCAGCTGGTCTTTGAATATCATATTTTAGTATCTTTTCTTCTCGGCCCTATGACGATAACACCGGGTGCTGGACAGGCCACAACACCGCGCGATTTTTGTGCTTTTTGTGTCCTTGAATCTGAGCTGCGCAAAACCCAGTGCAGCATTGCTAACAAAAGCGAATCAGTCCAGTTTTGTTGAATTTGATAAAGCAAAACTGCAAGCAGCAATTTTTGCTTAGGAACGCTCGTTACTCGTGTTTTTCGGGATGTATGGGACATGAGAGTGTCACCCATTCATTCCCGATTCAAGGCCCAAAATCGGAGCCCTGCAACCCTACTAGCAGCAGTTTGCAACAAAACCTCGACTTTTAGCAGCAACAGCAAATTTTTAGTCGCAACTTGAAAATAAACTGTGAGCTTGTCTGAAGGAGAAATCTGGTTGTTTCTAAACTTGCGTACTCTTCTTCACACACACAGCAGGTGCCGAGCGCGATGTTCCAGTGACTGTTGTTGCTACAGAGCCTGACGTCAATGTTGCTGGTTGTGGCAGCCGGCCGAATGAAACTGGCCAGCAAGCGCAACAACAACAACCTGTACTCTGTTCAACCCCGCAATCAGCGCAGCGTCGCGGCTCGACGGCACATGTGCTGCGAAAGGCAGCGCTGAACAGTACGCCACGTCGCCGATCTGCCAGATTCGCCAAAGTGTCGGCCATTGGTTGGTCGGGCAGCTGGTTGGGCTTTGTTTCGTGCCACACCACTGATGGAAATTGATTTGTTTTGGGACTGAAGGCAAATAACAAATGCATGATCCGACGCTACTCACCACTAGGGTTGACAAAGAATTTGGCAATAGTGTTCAAATTATGCATATTTGTCAAATTATGCCCTGAAAATCATGAGTGACAAAAAAGTGCGCCTGAATGTCAACACAGATAGGTTAAATGCACAAGAATTTTTCATAGCGTTTTTTCATACATTAAGATTCAAAACCCGCCTGAATGTTTTTTCGGATGAATATATTTTCACTGGAAAAAGTACGGAACGAAAATCTTTTTTCTGTGTGATATTGATAATAATGGGCAGCTGACCTGCGCATGCACCTATTGCAGATTTGAACGTGACTGCGCCGACAGGTACCACCAGAACATCAATAACAGCGATGGAATCAGCAGCAGATCACGGTGGCACGAACGCGCCACAAACACTGAGTGCAACACCAACAGATGTGTTGCCTGAACCAACAAGCACAGGGTTGACTAGTCGTCGTTCTGCTAGTCGATTGTCAGCAAGTATGGTCAAGACACAATCACCTGCCACAAAATCGCCAACAATGCGAACACCAAGTAAGGCTGGTTTTCTGGTTGTTGTTGGTTGGCAATCGATCAGTGACGGTGAGACATGAAACTAACTGCCTACTTGCAGCAGCATCCAAGCCCGAGACACCCAAGTCGAATGCCACCAAATCGTTGCCTCGTGCGGTCGTTGTGAGCCCGAACGCTTCGTCGGCCGACACGCACCGTCGTCGATCATCCCGTTTGGCGACACCGTCGACGGTCAATGTCGAGCACGGACAAGGTCATTGTTTGATAAATTGTGTGTTTGTGTGCAATGTTTCTTTGTAGCCACCCAATACGGCGATTTAGCCACTTGACATTTCCAAATGGCCGCTTGGGTTTTGGTCCTGGTGGTGATTGTCGCTAGTTGGAGGTTGGAATTAGGTTGATGAGAACTGGGATGATTGATCTGGTTCAGGGCATATTTCGGCTCGAATGCTTTGCCGAAATCGCTGAACAGTTTTGAAATAAAACACCGTTTGTGTGTCTGTAATCAATCTGCCTTGAGTAATGCTCGTTGATTGGTTGTCCAGCTCGTTCCGAACGACCTGTTTGCACCGACGGTTGGTTTGTCGCACACAAAATGCTCGTTTTCAGCAGATGAAAATGCAACGAACACGGACGCAACAACGACGAACGTCGCAACATTGACGCCGACCAACGTTGATGCGGAAGTCGAATGTATTGGGGAGAAAGAGGACACGTTCAAAATACCTGTCGGCTTGCCGCCGTTTCGTCGAAAGACGCTCACTGCAAATGGTGCGTGCGTGGACGGGACTTTTATGCTCAGTTTTGTCGTATGGTGTGTGAAGCTTATGCTTGGCAAATCTGGATGTCTGGCAAATCTTGGAATTTGAAAATAATGCCAAAATGTTTGCAAAACGAAGTGTTAGCCACCTGAGGGTTTCCGGCCCTTCGGTTTTCGATCTAGTTTTATCAACGAAACTATGCCAGGTAGTCTCCATGGTATTGGTCGCACAATGACTTTATAAGAATTGGTCAAATTTTTTTCCTGAATCGTAAAGAGGGAAAGTGACGGCGCAATGACGTTGCGTTGCGCGATCACACACAAAACACGTAGTAAAGAGAATTTTTCAGACATGCGGCAACGTGGTTGATCTGCTAAATTATTTTCAGCTGAAAATGTTTTGTGAGAATCATAAATAGCACAGTAGTTAAGAGTGACTGAACGTGAAAATCAGGATTGATTTTGATGAATTCTTATATGGTCATTGTGCGACCAATAGCTCTCGTGTCCCAGCTACTGTCAGCACTGCGACGTGAATGCTGATGTTAGCATCACCAATGGAATACCAACTTTTAGAAATGAATCAATTGCACGATACCGATGGTTCAACGACGGCCGATTCGGGCTTCGAAACAACGCCGACACCGAAACCGAAAGTGACGCTCGAACATTGGGTCATGTATCTGGTTGTGAACGTGCGCCAGTTCTCGGTCTACTTGGAGGGATTCATGCCGTTAGTGCGTCGTTCGAGGACCTTTAGGCAGTTGGCAGTATGTCTTTTCCCCTTTCCCCGATGATATCACTGCGATTTAGCGGTTTGTTTAATCATACTCATAGCTCATGGTGCCACTAATTTGTTCATTATCGGTTTCCGACGAATTTTCAGGTTCAGTACCGCTGGATAGTGCTTTTTGTCATTCTGACTTGTAGGAGGTCAATTGGCTAGAGGTGGTCGCACCGACGAGGCCTGGCACCTCGCCCGTCCTTGAAAACAGGCCGAAACGGGCAAAACTCACTGCACTGAGCACTGCTGTTACATTATTGTAGATTTTTAGAGGTCGCCAGCCAATGGCTACTGCTAAAAGTTGAGAAAAACCCCTTATGCTCATATTTGTGTGCGCTTCTGTTGAGATATTTTTCAAGTAATTTCACAGCGACTGTCCCAAGAAATGGCGTTCCACCGAGATTCAATCACGCATCAACAGCCACCTGCTGAAGACGAAAACCGGATCGATCTACGCGCTGTCTGGTCCGATTAACAGGCAGGCCGCGCTCGATTATGGTAGGCTGCGTTTATCTGGCTTGGTTTTCAGGTATTGGGTGCTCTGTAATGCTTGCTTCTTTCTTTCTAAATTTTATTCCATAGAAATTATTTGTAATTTATGATAGCTTTTGCAGCATAGGTTTTTTGACCACCTTACGTACAATTTGTACCAAAGGATTTTTATTTGCTCCTGAAAACCACCTGAAAGATTGTTACACCTGGATAGAATTTTTACCGGAAAATTTTGAAATCAAAAATCTGCTTCGCAGGCTACTCTCCGATTCTCGTGGAGCAGTTCGACAACGGCTTTCCAGTGCGTTGGCATGATATGCTTGCGGCGCATTACAAGAATGTGTACGTTGTTTGTTTTGTCGTGGGTGTTTGTGATCGCTGATTATATAAGCGGCGAAATAAATCGAAAACCGAACCGACCATAATATTTTGGCTGGTGTGTGCATTTATTGCCTTCCACGTAAGGTATGGTCGTGGCCGGCACGGGCTTGACCTTGACTTGGCCGTGAAAATTTGTTACACATGGTAATACAATAATCCGTGAAGCCTCAACCGGTGAATCATGTGTGTCTGTGCATAACATGCGGTGTCCTGCTATCCAGCCAGTGCACCAGTGACCGGCTTCTGCTTCACAATAGTGTGCCATGAGCCCAAAAACATTTTATACCACGTCAAACTCACGTAGAAGCTCGACCCGGATGTCGGCAAAGTGCACACCGGGCGTTTGAATGCAGGCTGCGCACGGCTGACGTGTCGCAATTCAAGCCGAATGCCGATTACACGTTGAGCAACGCGAACATGCAGGCGCACGATGCGATGGTGGTGCCACTGTGTGACGCGGTCGATAACTACACGCGCCAGAAGGGATTGGAGATTGCGCCCATTTGTGAGTGTGATGACAGTGGAGCTGTGGAGGATGTTGCACAAGTATACTCCTACCACCAGCTCATTCCAATAATGTTGCGGGTTCCACGTGTCTCGAGGTATTTCGAAAACAAAACGAATTTGCGTATGTTTTGCATTGTTAGTTCTCTTTTGCTTTCGTAACACGTGGAACCGGAACTGGTTGTCTGATCTGGTCAACCCAGCTTCAGCTCACCGGCGGGCGTCCCATGAGTTCGTGGTTGGACTGTATCTAGCTTCTCACGTGTGATTGCCCGTCATGATGCGGTTGCTTAAAGGGTGTGTCTAACGTCTCCTAACCCCATGTTTTGTTGGATGGAATTGAAAGATGTCTTCGAAAGGCCGCCGTGTGCAAAAAACTGCGACTTCTAACTTGCTAAATCGCGAAATCTTGAGGGTTACTTTTCGAATTAAATCAATTTCCGGACACAAAATTCAGACTGAGCAGACAAGAGAACTTACGAAGCGAAACACACACAAACCAGCTTCTGTGGGTTAATCATTGTGTCCACAGTCAAGCCAGCAGCCAGAGCGGTGTGTGTTGAGCGTTTACGTGCATTGTATAGGCGGCTGAGCCGCGCTTAAACATGCAATGTTTCAGCAGGAAAACGCCAAACGTGAGTAGCGCGCACTCAAAAGCGCCTGGAGTTTTGTGTCCGGAAATTGATTTAATTCGAAAAGTAACCCTCAATATTTCGCGATTTAGCGAGCTAGAAGACGCGGTTTTTTGCACACGGTGGCCTGTCGAGGTCATCCTTCGATTGCACCCAATAAAACATGGGGTTAAGAGACGTTAGACACACCCTTTAAAGAATAGATGATGGGCTAAAATTCAAGCTATGAAAGGACTAACTTACTACCCGCGTTTGTTTACCACGGACAGCACATAGAAGAACTGAACATTAGAAATGGAATCCCGATCGTGCATTATACATGTTTTTGTGCCATCTATATGTCAAACGATAAATATATGAAACAGATAGCTATTCTTGTGACACTATATTTCGTCTTTTTTATCATTTTGTTGGCTTCTTGCGGATGCCATGCCAACCAGGATCACAAGTACAATGTCGGCGGCAGTTATTTAGGAAACGCGATATATTGAGCTCGCATTTCTCCGGTTTGGGAGTTGTAAGGTTCGTGGTATAGCCGTATTCAGGTCAATCTACACACACGTTGTAGCAGCGACACGCAAACGTCGTGCCGTCGATGTGCAGTCGGGAACCAGCAGCACGATGACACCAGGGCGACGTCAACCGAGCGCGAAACGATCGATGGTGATTGGTGCTGAGTGGGATGCACCTGGCACATTGCCAAACACCACGACCTACAAGGACACTGGCACGCAGCACGTGGACACGCCGGTGCCACATGGTTGGCTGGCAATGGCATCGACTGTCTGTGTTATTTGGGCCACATTGTCTTTTGGCAGACGTGCGGCAGTAGCCGGAGTTTTGTTGTTGTTTTCGTTGTATTTTGTAATTGAGCTGGACCGAATTTCGATTTTCGAACAGCGAGGAAGTTGAAATTGGTGCGCCAACTCAAATCCCAAATACGGCGCTGCCAAAAGTTGTCGTACTCGACTTCTGTCCACGGATGCAGCCTCTGAGAATGACGAAAGTTGACTGCAGCATTGGTGTACCAGCCATCGTTTGTAACAATAATTGATGGTTCTTCGAATTTTACAGCCAAGTCGAAACCGATACAAGGGTCACCACCGATTATTGATCAGCTGAAACGAAATCAATTGTTGTTTGATGATGAGCGCAGTGATGGTAGCGGTGATGATAATGAGAATGGACCTGATGAACAAGCCGAGGTGCCTCCGCGAACAAAACGCACCACGACGCCGGCGGACAAAGGTGTGTTTGCACACGTTGTCTGCTGGATTAGTGGTTTGGAATAGCCCAAAATTGCACCCTTAGAGGGCCAGACACAAGACCTTTGTTTTTGGAGCTTCACTGCAAACGCTCATACGAGCGCCGTGCTCTGACTAGCCAGCACCATCACGTGGTTTAATGACAACCACTTGGATTGCAGATCCGGATGGCTTCAAAGTGCCCCAAGCACCATCAGCGTCGCGTCGTCAATCGTCGGGCAACAAACCCTGGCCCCGGTCCAAGTGGGATGTCGATAGTCCGCAACTGCCGTCTAGATGGATGAAACAGCCGATCGGCAATAGTGACTCGCAGCTGCAGGTGGGACAACAGTTTTGATGGATAGTCATGTCTTGTTTGGAAATTGGACACTATAATTATGAAGTCGGTACGGTGGCAATTATAGCCGTAGAATCTGATTTGATCGCGTAACTTTTTTATGGTGAGGGTATTTTGCGATTTGCGCGTACCACTTGTTTTCCGGCCAACGTAAGACAACTGATTTTTAACAGGTTCATCATTGGATCTCGGAATGTAATCATAAAATCTAATCGGCCCAAGTCAGATCCGATCCGATCACCGTTTTCCATGCTTGCCTTTATCCACATATTTGATTTATTGTGTCAGTCGACGCGCAGTGGCCGCCTGGTGAAGCCACGCATGGAATCGTGCTGGGGTCAACGCGTGCGCTACGATACGCACGGCAACGTGATTGGTGTGTGTAACCCGGTCACCGTCAGCAGTTTCCAATCGAATGCTGTCTCGTTGGTTGGTTCCGTGCAGTCATGTAGTTATTCAGCTGACTCTAGCCAGCAAGCCAGTGGGCAGGCCACCTCGAGCAAAATAGCTACCTAGCAAATTTTGGAATTTGCGGGGTATGGCCAAAAATTTGCGAAAAAATATGCCGAATCAAGAATTTCTTCTGAGATTTATGTGATGCCGGTAACGGCAAGGCTTTTGCACATCTGCGTGGGATTAGCTCTGTTTTTCTCGAATTGAAACACCATCAGTGTAATGGTCGGTCATATCAGAAATATCCTCAACGCAAAATGGTCACATGTCGAACCCCAGTATGGTAGGTGATAAAGCATGACGCATGATTGCAGTCGCCGCTGACACGAGCGCTGAAATGTGCGGTGACGGAAGGGGCACGTCAGGCCGAGCGTCGCGTGTCGATCACGAGCAGTGCGGCCGAATTGAAGAAACAACAGCGTCGTCGGTCGTCCGTCAGTAGACGTCGGGTGTTGGTCGATTATAGCGATAGTGAAGAGGAGGAGGAGCAGAGGGATGGCAGTAGCAGTGGAGGATTGTATGATGCCGAACAGAGGGATGAAGTCTATGAGCCCGGTTGGTGTGCGCCAAATATGTGTCTCTGCCGTGTCAACTGTTTTGCGGACGGAGGGTGGTCTTTGGTATTTTTTGTGTTTGTGACATAATTGGCGGGCGCGCTAGTTTCGGCCGGTTCAACGGTTGCTCTCTGGCAGTATGGGAACAAATGTCACGCTGGCCAGCGAGCATGCTAACCCAATCATGACGCATGGCTCCAGACCACAACTGAAAGACTTCGATGCGTCGTACAAACTCGAAATACTGTAAATCTGGCTGTCCCGCTGTAGTTGCTGATGCCTTGGGATCGGGCAGTGTCGGCGTCGGCACGCAAAAAAGCGGAGGTGTCCGATTTTGATACCCTCAGATTTCCTCCAGCCCAAGCCTAAGTCTTGAATCCCCGAGGCGGACGGGCAAAGCACGTTTGAGCAAGACCACTTTGAGCAAGTGAAAAGAGCAGATGCCAAAAGAGCAGAACCTAAAAACAAATAGGCCTAAGGCCAAACACAAAACTAAGCCTAAGTGTAGGCCTATGCCTAAGCCAAAGCCTGATACCTAAATCATTCCAAACCTGAGCCATTTGGACAAAATAAGAGCGCTACTCTTTTGGCTCCGCCCTTTTTTCTTGCTCAAAGTGGTCTTGCTCAAATGTGCTCTATGGTACCATAATCATAATAATACGCAGATTCCACCGAATACACGACCATGCGCGATGCGATGCAACATTTCTATGATGACGATGAGGAGGAGGATGAGTACCAGCCGACCAGAATGGCTTGCACGTCGTTCTTCAGAAAGCCGCATGCCATCAGTGAGGCATTTTGGGAAACCCCAAGACACCGCCCTTGATAGAGAGAAAATACAAATTTTCGTGCGCGGGATCGGGTCAGGGTTTGGCCTAAGCCTGAGATAAAGGAAAGTCAATTTTCCAAATGTCTTGGGGGTTTCCCAAAAAGTATACGTGTGCTCGCTTTGAGCTATACACTTGCAAACTGCGATTTGATTTTTCGGAATCTTTTTACAAATTTTTGTGTGACGCAGCCAGTGAAACTTCTGATTGTTTTTTTGCGCAGAAACACCCTATCGAGGCGTGCGCGCTCGTAACCGCGTTGATGCAAAGATGAGGCAGCGCGCAGCCAACAACAAGTCCAAGGCACGGCCACAACAGAAACGTGCACCGCCTCCGACCAAAACCAGGCGCGCGCCTGCCAAAAAGAAAGGTAATTGTTAGTTTTGTTGTTGTCGTTGTCCACTGACGAACTCAATAAGGATGATTGACCCGATATTAATGTCATAGCGCCGTCACCCGAACCTGAGCCCGATGTGGAGGAGCCGGAGTCAGATGAAAATGAGGAGGTGGAGGAGGATGATGAGTCAAGTGATGATGATGATTCGACGAAAGAGAACATTGATTTGGTGGCTGACGCGGTGGAGAAGCCTGTGAAACGCAAACGATGGACCATCACCGAAACGAAACGATTGCAAATGTACGTGTGTTGCATTTGCATGTGTGTGTGTGTGTGTGGGCTGTGAATTTGACTGAGGCACTAGGGTCGATACCGAACTTGGTGATCGACGGTCTTGCCTGGCTCGCGAAACTTTTTCTTCGGTGGGAAAACCTGGTGTCACTATTTGTTGACCAAGGGTTAAACCTTGATATTGGTCGAATTTGATAGCGCCTGTATATCTGGAAGTATCCAAAGACTAAAAAATAGCGTGACCGATTCAAGACGGCCACCAAGTTCGATAGCAGTTGCATTCAATTGCCAAGGCCCTATTCCATCACATCATTATCATCGTTGCAGTGCGTTGCGTGCCATCAAACCGCGTACACCGGATGATTGGCGAAAGATCGCGTTGACGATCGGCAGTGGTCGAACGCCGGACGAATGTGAAACGCGTGCCGTCACCATGTTGGGATATGATCTGGTGTTGGAGGCAGAGGATGGTTGGTGATGGGTAGATGTCGGATGTCGACTTCTTTTTCAGATGTCGGGTACTTCCAGATGTCTGTTGGGTGTCGGGTACCGTCAGACCTTCAACTCTAGTGATGGGTGACATGGAGATATAGTTCGCCTATTTATCGATCGTGATATCTACGAATCGGATGTTGGCGCCCAAAACAGTGTGTCGGGTATGCCCCCCACCGATCCCTAGTGGTGTCACACTAGGTTACAAACCGCTGTGGTCTTGGTTTGCTTATATACGACCAACTTAAAATTGCGCCCACTCATCTCCTAAGCAATCTACGCTTTTTAAAATTGATGACGTCAACTCAAATCTCTAAATGCCTTTAACATAAAAAGATCGGTCACATTACCAGACAACCCCTCCCGAAGCCTAGTCTATGATGTCATCGATTTCGATTGCTATATGCATGGATCTATCAAATTCAAGCATTCACAATCGCTTTTGCCACAGAACGTCGCGCGTTGCGGCAAGCGAATCAGAGCGGTTTCTGTCACTCAATGTTGCCGTCGTCGCGTCCGGGCACATTGTCGCATCAGCTGCAAATTCGAGAGGTCATCGAACGACGAGTGGTCGAGAACAACTCGGACTACGTCGGCAATGATCCGTTCGCTGATCCCACCTTCAATGCCACCAGCATGCATGTACAGGTTCGTCGGTTTGTCCGCCCAATAAATGCACTTGGATTACGTGTCTTTGGCTTATATTCAGTCAGTCAGTCAACGCACATGGTCGAAGCCGCCCGATCTCATGTCCGGGCTCACTTAAGACTGCTGTGGCCTGGCTGTGTTGACGATTTGCGGTTGCGACCAACAGCTCTTTTTGTCGACAAACTGTGCGCATTGGGGTCTAACCTCTCAGCACTTAAGCGAGCATTCACATATTCTTAGGACAGTAGTATTCTCACTTTCTGATTGCTATTTCATGTGCAACTGAAAAGTTTCGTTCATAGAGGTCGAATGCGCAAACGGAAACGCAAATGTATTATGCCGAGCCTATGTAGGCGAAACAGACCAACATTACTGCACTCAGTACACTGGTGTTGCATTGTAGATGCCGTCGCTGGCCGAAGTCGACGACGACATTCTGTCAACGATGTTCACGCCGCAGTCGATGCACGGCGGGCGTAACAGACGCGAACAGGCGCATGTGGTCACGCCCATGACACGACATTCAACCACGCCATACAGCAGCACGGATGGGGGCACACCTGGCAATAATGACACGATGGTCGGTGTGGCCAATATGACACGGTGGGTGGGCGAACTTTATGAATTTGTCAACCCGATGATTTATTGCTGCATGTTTCGTGAAGACGGCCACATCGGTACGGAGAAAACAACCCGTTCTGAAGGCAGCTGTAATGGAGTGTTGGGCTCAGGCTCAGGTGTCAGTCTACGCTATTTATTGGTGGCCACTGTTTTTGCAACCCGGCAGTTTTGGCCGCCAATATATTGCCCGCCAATATATTGCCCGTGACACGATTGTGCCCGATAGTTAATGGCTCGTAGCCATGGTAGTAATCAGATCGGATATGCTCGATTAGCCTGTCAACACAGTCCAACCTGCGTCATAGTCGCAGCTGTGCTTGCCCGCAAAGTTGATGCCGCTCCAAGTATGATGTGATACCGAAACATATATTGGCAGCCACTAACACCAACCAACGCGATTATACTTGATGAGCTATTTTGTCTGTGTGCTACAGCGAGCAACAAGCGCGCTACGCCGTGCAACTGCAACAACAGCAACGTTTGCGAGGCAAGAACGTGGTACACAAGGACACCCCGCCCACACGATACGGTGCTGTGAATCGGAAACGAAAAGTCGCCGGTACGATTATTGATTGTGCCAAATGGTCAACAGAAACATTGATGAGCATTGATCATCAGCTTGATCCAGGGCTGGCTCGGACCTGTAGTGTTGTTAGATTTTTTTATCAATTGTGGTCGGAAATTTTTTGAAATGTCAAGCATTTGACCGGGGTAAGAAGAAGTTTATTGACCACCCGGAAACAATAGTTACGAAACCAACCCCAAGTCGAAGCTAATGTTATTGTGGCTAATTTGCAGACACGCTGGCCGGTCGCAAGCTCGTGAAACATCTGGCCCATCAACGACGTGCCGTTGAACAACAACGATTGGATGCAGAGAATAGGGACAGTGGGGAGGAGTCGGACGAATACTTTGAGGATAGCGAACAGGATAGCTCGATGCTGATATAGATGGATGATTGGTGTTTGACGGATGAAGGGCTAATATTACAGTGGTCAATTTAAGTGGTCAATCATTTCGTCAACTCACACTGTAGAGTCGGGAATTCGCCCTGAATGCCATGTATTATTTCTCGCGCGCGCTCGAAGCTGCCGTGAGTTGACGAAGTGATTTGAACACTTGAGATGACCACTGTAATATTAGCCTAGATGAAGTACTTTTGTGTTGTATTGGGCTGTAAAAATATAGTGTGCATTTTGAATTCCGTCTTTATTTGTTGTTGTTTTCTGTGCCACTGCCGTCTGATTCATCTGTTTGTGTTTTCGTAGCCGTTTGACGAATGTTAATCGTGCAATTTTTTATTGTCAAATTGCTCTCATTTCATGATGTGTTTTTTCGTGCGTTGTTGTGAGTTTTTCAATCGTTTCATGCGTATTGATTGATATGATGATGATGCTTCGCCGATTCAAAGTGGCAGTCAAGTGTATCAATCTTATTTAAAAAGTTCCATGTTCTCGGACGTTCATCTGCTTTTAGTAACATGGGCTTTTATTATTATTATTAACTTGTGTACAATGTAAAATAAATCGCCATCAACAGGGGATGAGTTTTTCTCGCGAAAAATTGTATACTTTTTGTCCTGAAAAGTTCAGGGACCAACCAATCAGCTCATTGCAAAGTATGAAGCAAGTCGATGGGTCCGCGCTAGGGATCGTTTAATCAAAACGTGCATCAGAAGAAACTTGTTCGAATTTTTGTTAGTTCATTTCGTGCTGCTGTGCTCGCACATCAACAACTCCACAGCCATACTTTGTTCTGAGTGCTGTGTGTGAGACTTCAGAAGTTGTCTGGATGCCTTCAATTCCGGTCTGGAACGATACGCCAAACCACGTCAAGCTCTGAAATGAATTGCACGCCCGTTCGTGAAACATTAGCGAGCGATGTGTGGATCGCGTCAATCGTGACGTTCTCGTAGGGTTCAAAGGTGTTCGAACCAATTCGGTTCCTTTCGTAGTGGGCATACATTCGGCTCCGATAATCACCGATTATGATTACACGATCACCGCCAGGGCCTCGACTTTGTACATTTGCTCACTATTCGCCGGGACGGTTGTTTTTCGGGACAATTAACCGGCTTGATCAGTTGTATCGTGCAAATAGTGAATTGCCAGGTGCTGATGAATGGTTACAGATTCAGTTGAAGCCGAGCCACGCTGGATGTTTTTCCTATTGACTGACAAATGATGGCTTGATGGCATGGACATCGTTTGCAAGCCGCGCTATCATACAATGCCCACACAGTGAGTTATTTATTATCTTTTCATTTCGGGCATTCAAGGAAACGAGTGCAAGAAAAAAATTCGTGCGAGAAACTGATAGGTCACTGATTTACGGTTATCCATTTGATTCTGAATTCGAAAGGTTCAATTCTGATAATAACACATGGTACATATGTCTGTATGTCATTCACTAAGATCATCATGGAGGGATCGATGCTGAGTAAGAGTCACTGTCGTCATCTTGTGCGGTTTGTCCGGGTGCAAGTCTGAAAAACACGGTGCTCGTATGATGAATAATGTTTCACACTCTGAAGTTAGTGTGGTTTAATTCGTCGGCGGTGAGCTTCAGATGCAAAGGCAACACTAACGGTGGTCTCCATTTCTTCTTCCAAGCCGGCGTCGGTCTGATCGGGTAGCCTTTTTCATTCACTGCGAACAGAAAAAATAGAATAACGCGCAAATTTACAGAAAAAAACGAAAATTCTCTGCAGTGAGCTCGAACAGGCCGTCACCTTTTATGTTCGGTGATGTCGGTTTGGCGGGTTCGCTATTTGCTTTGGCTTCCAACTTGCGCACGAGCCAAATGAACAACGCACCGACGATGCCGCCGGCCAGGAAACAGACCACGCCGACGAGCACGGTCACCAACGTACTCACATCGCCAGTGTTGTTCGATGGGCTGGCGGGAGTGGCGGTCGTCGATTTGGCGATTGGTGTTTCTATGAAATTGGCGTTTGCATTTAGCTTCTTGGAAAAGAAAGCAAAAATACAAATCAAATTGGTTTTCTTGCGCGTAAACACCATCTTACTTGATGTCTCGTTCGCGGCAGAGCAGCAAAACAGCACGAAATTGATTGTCAATAAATGGGAGCCAAGAAGCAGATACATGTTGATATATTGCAATGAAGCAAGTATTTTCAATCCAATGTTTGGTGAATTATTTATTTTGCTGTGATAAAACGAAAGAATTGATCAGAATTGGGCAGAATATCGATCTGTTGTTGTTCTACTTGACAGTTCTTCTTTTGCTGAAAAGTCTATATTGGTGAATAGCTATAGTTTCCTTTCCTGATGATTACCTAATGCATCTCATGCAAGTTTCCCAGGGTTAACGACAACTTTACAAGGCATAATATGCGCGACAGAATTTCGTCGAAGCCTGACCGTGTTTCCGGTACCCACACGAAGTGGAATCCCCCTCAAAATGGACAGATTCCAGAACCGTGTCAACCACGCAACGCTGTCGGTACGCTCATCTACACAGATGTTCCTGAGCTCGTACGTAACCGACTTACTTGTCCTGGAAAACAACGTGGCAGATTAGTGGGTCACATGGTTGACCTTCGCGTAGCAAACTTATTTGAGGACCGTACTCACGTCGGCGGATGGTGTTTGTCACGAGATCGACACACGACCTTGACTCAACCGTTGGGTCAGGTGTGGCTTGTTATCCAAATTTACGTATCCGTTTTCCCACTTAACAACTAATGCATCAAGTATGCAACTGTGTATATGTATGTATGTACATCAAACTTGGCAGCGGCGCACGTGCACACGCGCACGTGTAACCTACAAACGCGCTTATTGTCAGAAACGTTTGACTGACAAACATGACGTGACCAACTTTTGTGGCACTCGGTTCCCGTTCTAATCGCTTGTTCTGGTTCGTCACAAGTCACCCCAGCGGCGTGTTACAGTCACCGTTTGAATGTGGCGTTACGGCCCGCACAGTTATAGTGCGCAAATATGGTTTTTTCGGCCCCCGCGCACACAATCACAAACTGCGCTATATTTCGAGGTGACGCACGCACGATTTATACCGATACACTAAAATAATATTCAAGTTTACCATTTTTCGGCGGGTTTGTGTTTGTGAGTTTTGGGGTTGATCAAGTTTAGCGCGTGCGCGACATGCTATATTGTATGTGTTCGGGCTGGAAAACTACACTTTGTGTTTGCGCGTTTGTATGGTTGGATTTTGGTCGCCAAAAGCGGGCTGTGCTGTTTGATTGGAATGTCAGATGAGAAATTAATGTGGATCTGCCCCGCTGCTGGTTGCAATCGCATAGGGATGCAGCCTGTCCTATACGTCACTAGTCGAATAAGATTCATTTATTTTTTGGCTGTTCTATTATCCAGAGCCAATTTGTATTTCAGTGTTCAAACGAGATCCCGATCCCGATCCCGGGATCCCGGGCCCTTTTTCTGATCCCGATCCCGATCCCGTCATTTTGAAAAAGTCAATCCCGATCCCGATCCCGATCCCGCCCAAAAAAGTACCGGGATCGGGATTAAGTTTTGAGAATAAAAAGTAAAAAATTATGCAATCATAATTCGCCAAGCTGTTGTAAGGGCGCGGCCATGCAAACGCGGGCGCGAGTAGCGGGTCAGAAAAATACTCTGTATGTCCAACAACCGCCCCGTGTTTGCATGCCGCACTTGCGGGTCGCGGTTTGCGGGTCACTTGAAACATTTGTTTGACTGCAACACACAAAAATTAACCAATCCGCGTCCAGCCAACGTCGCAGACTGCCGTAACATAGCGCTGATTGGTTCATTTTTGTGTGTGATGGCTAAATAAATGTTTCAAGTGACCCGCAAACCGGCGCGACCCGCAAGTGCGGCCATGCAAACGCGGGGCGGTCATTGGACATAGAATTATTGCTGACCCGCGGCCCACAATCGTGTTTGCGTGGCCCCGCCCCTAAGAGGTGCTCGACGGCTGATTCCAAGCATGATGAAACCGCAAGCACCACCACACGCGAACAAGTCGAGCTAGAACTAAACGGTTACACAAAGTTGCATCGAACGAAGGGACTCAGTTTCGAGGAAATGTTGTCATGGTGGGCAACAAATGAGACAAAGTTTCCGCGACTGGCACGTCTAGCTTCCAAATATCTAAGCGCTCCGCTTACGAGCGTGCCTTCTGAACAGCTCTTTTCCAGTGCAGCTGATTTGTTTGATGACAAAAGATACTGTTGAAACCAGAAAATGGTGAAATGCTTGTCTTTTTGTCACAGGCTTTGCCATTGATCGACTACAATTATGATCTTTGATATCCGTCATCAGCTATTCTCGATTTTCAATCGGCTTTAATCAATGTTCCGGCGGGTGTTTATCCATGTGTGATAAACATGTTTCATGGTTGTCTGTGACATTAACGTGCATCTTATGCATAAAATGATGAAAACTATTGCCTTTGGACTATCTGGTAAATCCCGATCCCGATCCCGGGATCCCGGGTTTTCAAAACCGGGATCCCGATCCCGATCCCGGTCCCGACAATTTCTTGATCCCAATCCCGATCCCGATCCCGGGATTAAAAATGAATCCCGTTCGAACACTGGTATTATTCGCGTGTGTGTTCCATTGCATCCGTTATCCTATGTATTTTCGTGAACGGCTTAAGCAATGTTATCCCAAATCGGCGCGATTATTTCTTATTCCTCGCAGGCCAACCAAATCAACCACCCATCATTCTTACCCACTTCTAATCTCTCCATTTCTGGGCGGAGGATGGCCAAGTTGCGCAATCTGCGCAAATCTATCCGCTATTCGTTGGCCAAGCGCGGACCATGGCGTTCCCTGAGTGCCAAAGGCGACCTACAAACGTCGCACGAGCAGCAGACGAGCGGAGATATGGACGCCAAATCCGACATCTCATTCCATCAACGATGGCCGTCCGGTCTGAGTCTGGTCGAATCGGCCGCCAGCGAATTCGGCGACTCGACCATTCTGCCGCTGCCCGACCCAGACAGGCAGCACGAAGATCTGGTACTGCTGGCGGACTCGCTCGACGCGCATAACAGTGAACACACTTATGGACTGTTCGTGCACGCGTTTCAGGTATGAATGTATGCACATATTGCGATATTATCACTTTTCTTTGTTGCATTTTTTGTAATATGAAAACACTTTGGCGCCGAAAGATAGACCCATCCAATCATCAATTGCTTCCACTTGTCTGCGCACGCGCGCCACTCACTTCCACTCAAACGTAGCGTTGCCTCCGCTCAAACATCGCTGCCTCAATGGCAGATAAAAATCGCACACCATAGTACGCGAGCGCGTTATGAAAGTGGCATGTAACAACACGGCGGTGCACTTTGTCCTGGTCTGACATTCACGTGCTCTGCGCAGTTCACTTCGTCGAGCTGTTTCAAGTAGAGCACTTGGTCGCGCGCTGGATGGATACAAAAACCTACATATATATTATTTTTGTAGCGACCAGCTGGTGGTGATGGTGCACAAAAAACAAACATTCGCCTCAAACCGCTGGTGGTGGCCAGATGAACGCGCGCGCCCTTAGCACACAGTCTGCTCGCGTACCACCTGGCTGTGTGTGGTATTGAAAATATAGATGGTTTTGCGTATCTGAACACCAACGGGTGTCTATAGGTATACCTGGCTGATCGCTGCACCAAACAGGCTCACGCAAAACAGTTTAGGTTCCGTAGTTTTCTGCAAGTTTGACACCGGCTGCTAGAATCTTGCTTAACCAGCTTGCGCACTTAGATAAAATCTAAGATCCGCTGTCCAAGCAGTGAAATTCAGGTGCGCGTACATCCACTAAAATGTCAACGCCATTCAGCGCGAAAAAAGCTGTCCCTTTGTCCTATGTTTTTCTAAGCGGCGCAGTACATGATTGTATATACAGGTACTTTGCGTAGATGACCGTTTGTAAACCGTTTCCGGTTACTGCAATTTTGTCAAATCAGTCGTCCCTGATTCCTCAAATGAGGACTCAATGCCAAACGTGTCTGTGCTTGAGTATTATCTTAACATAGCAGGCACTGGGCAATCAGAATGCCACCAGTTCTGTCCAGCCGGATCGGACCTAAATTGATCGAGATCTAGCCATTGAATAGGCGGGATCAAGAAAAGCAAAGCTATAGCTTCAAACCAGCTGCAATTTCATTGTATAAGTCAAAGGAACCTCACCCCGCGGACCATGCTGTAAAAGCACATTCAGCCAGCTGACATAGTACACGCGTGAGAAAAAGCTCACCAATGACCAATGTTTAGCTTTTCGTCTATAAACGTTGTCTCTCTAAACGTTTCACTGTCAAGATCATACAGAAGTACGGCTTCCGTGATTTTAATGTAAATACAGTATGCAGCTGGTCATAGTCATCCAGCCGACGGGATGCATTCAATCTTGTTCCGTTCCTCCTGTTCGGTTCCAATTGAGCTAAGGTTGATGGTCCCACATCCTTCCTGTACATAACAAACCATGGGCTGAGTTGATATTTCATGTTCATCAGACCCATTCAGTGTGCTTTGTCCCAATAATTGGCTGGATTTTCTCACGATATGTTTGCTGTAAGTGTCTAAGTCCATTACTTCTCAACTTGTTAGATCACAGTTACACAGTATTTCAGTTTAAACACATTTACCGAAACCTAATGCACATGTACGGAATGAAAGTGACACATCTCAAGTCTTACTAACTTCTTGCGGCGTTTCGGGGTTGCGCAATGGTAGTTTTTTGGGTATAAAATTATTTCATGTACAGTTCATTTATAAATCAATCTAACCACGCGATATCACGCACATTGCATAAGCATAACTTGTGTATAATAATAGAGTCGCTGTGGTACATGTATAGGCTGCAGTTGGTCCACACATGCGCGTAACAATAACCTACAAAACACGAAATTGTTTATTATTCATAACCCTGCCACAAACTGTACGATTTGTGCAATCATCGTTAAGGCCGCATTCACAATGCAGCGCGAGCGAGCGCGTAACGCGTAGCGGCTAAGCGGCACGCTCTCACGCCACCAAGAAAAAAAAACCGCGCGCGCGCTATACACCACCCCACCCAACAAAACTTTCAACCCCTAAAACCAACCCATAAAAGACCAAAAACCCACAAACTCCCCCCAAACATCTCATCAACACAAACACCACAAACAACACATAAGCAGATGAAAACGTTCTGCGCAACGTTTGCTTGCAGCTAATATAACAGCAGCGAAACTGTTTGCCTAAATCGATTGATAGCGTAAAAAGATATGCTTCTAAGCATCAAAATGGAACAAAAATATTTTCAGTGAACGCAGCAGGCTTTATTTCCTATGTTTTCACCTTTTTCGTGGTCTGATAATGTTTTCAAATTAAATTATAAGCTTTAGAACACGCGCATCCAGTGCTAACGCGCAAAAAAATTAGAACAGTCTATGTGAAAGCGCGTTAGCGTGCCGCTACGCGCAACGCGCTAATCGCTTTGCATTGTGAATGCAAAGCGCTTGCGCTTGCGCGTTAGCGTGCGAGAAAACTTGCTCGCACGCTAACGCGCTAACGCGCTAATCAGCTTTTTCCATTGTGAATGCCAAAGCGTGCGCATCTCGCACGCTAACGCGCTAACACGCTAACGCGCTTGCATTGTGAATGCGGCCTAAATTAAAAAAAAAAACACGTAAAATACGATTGTGATTTGGTGCAGCTAAATCGATCATAGGCGAGCGTAAACTCTCAATCTTTTATCGCTGATCTGCATAAACGGATCAAAAGTTTGAATTAAAAATGCATTGAATGTATTATTTTTCAATATCACATGACACTGCCATATTGGTGACGAAAACATAGGAAATTAAAAAGATGAAGAAAAGTTTGAGATTATGGAGGAGGGTCGGACACGTAATAAAACACAAAACAAAACGGCCACTCAATATTTGCTGTTACCAACTGCAGTAGTGCTGCTAATCGGATTTAGCGCTTGACCGGCGTAAAAAGCACAGCCTCAGCTGACCACCTCCACCACTAAACAATGCGTCCTGCCCTGGCTAAACACAAGCGTTGTTACATAGTAAGTTATGGTCGAAGAACGAAAATGACAACTAACACTGTGCTGGTATACATACATTTGCAGAAACAACAACATTATTTTCAATTCAGACATCAAATATCAATATCGGATCAGTCAGTCAATCAATCAATATATGCCACCCTCATTAGTGACCAACAGTATGTATTCGAGTGTGTCCATGTCACAACTGGTGCTCAACACACTCACACTGCGACGCACTGTCAGGAATAAGGGATTCAACGTTCGTTTATTGGTCACAACACCCCGACCGCCGCGCGGCAGTTTAACTTTTCTGAAAAGTGCTGCAAATATGTGGAGTTCATAGCCAGCAATGACTTAGGCCTGGTGTTAGGTTTGGTGTGAGCCAAAACCTAAGCCCAAAAACAAAGCCTTAATGTGGGCCTATAACTCCAGCCAACATCAGACCACCTCAAGCTTGACCATACCACAAGTTCCCAATTTATCGTCATTTCATCATGGTTGCAGGGCGAAGCCGGTTTCGAAGAGTTGCGAAAGAACACCAAACGCACAAACGATATATTCAAAGAGGTCACGTCGGTGTTGCAGGACAGGTGAGAATGGTAGAGACGCGCTTGCTGATGTTTCAAACTGAATTGAGGTGGTTTCACGCAGAGCCGAACTCGAGCTGACGTACGCCAAGGGTCTGCACAAGTTGGCGGCGCGTCTGGAGAAAGTCACCAATCAGCCGAACGAAACGTGAGAACCTGGGATTTTTTTTTGAAATTTTGGAATGTTGTTAAATCGCTTCAGTGATTTGCAGAGTGATAGACACCTCATGGCGTCATGTCGGCGATTCGTTCACCAAGTTCGCCAACCAACATCAGTGAGTTCTACCCTACTGTTCATATCCGAACGACAAATGCATGTGCCCAGCCCTTTGCGCCAAGAAAGACAAATTCTCATTCCACCCCCGCAAGATTAACGCGGGTTGGGGAAAATTGAGGTGAGAATTTGTCGGTTTTGGCCCAGGTCTACATGCACATAACAGCCAAACTTACCTATCGTTTGGTCATGTGAACCAATAATTAGCATCACGCATGACGTTATGCGATTCGTGATTTTCCTCTTCGCTTTTGAAACGTTGACCTGGCTCTTTTACTCAATTTTTTTTAATTATTTTGCAGCGTGATCGGCGTTGCACTGCGTGACGAACTTGCTACGCCGCTGAAAGCTGTCTGCGATCAACAGAACAAACTGCGCAAAACGGTCGGTTGCGCGGCAACGGCGCCAATTTTTGCCAAAAATGCATTTTTTTGAAGAATTAGAAAAAAAATATGCGTCACAGATCGAAGGCACGGTCGACAAAACAATGAAAAAGCTGACGGGCAGGCGCAGCGAGGCGTTGCGTCACAAACAGAAATGTCATTCGAAGGCAAAAGAGCTGGAGATCGTTGAGAAGGCGCTGGAGGACGAAAAGAACAGGGGCGTGAAACAGCTCAGTGACAAACAGATTGCCAAGGTTGAGATATAAACACCTTTTCATCTTTGCGCGCTTTGGCGCATACATACATAGGTTTCCGTACAAGTCGAGTTCCAAACGTGTACGTAGTCGTTGTACAAGAAAGAAAAATGCCCCAAGGGGCATAAAAGAAATATGGTTCCCTGGCTGACTGGCATAAAAGAACGATACTAGCTTGCACCACTTTGCTGATGTTTCATTAGGCACTGGAATAAACGTAAGTGTGTTCTGAGCTGTTTGATACCGAAACAGTAGACATTGAACCATATTCCCGGCGCGTGCTGTCTTGCCACCAGAGACACAGGGCACGGAGATATTGAAAGATTGCAATATTCTCTTTATTTCTCTCCTTGTTGAACCATCGTGCGCAGCCGAAGACTGCACAGTTACCGTCGTGAGGTTGAAAAGAAGAAACAGTTGCCTAAATATGTGGGTTTGCACGAAAGTTTCGATATCGGCTGGGTGTTGGTTCAAAAGAGTTCGCGCCGGGAATATGGTTCAATGTCTACTGTTTCGGTATCAAACAGCTCAGAACACACTTACGTTTATTCCAGTGCCTAATGAAACATCAGCAAAGTGGTGCAAGCTAGTATCGTTCTTTTATGCCAGTCAGCCAGGGAACCATATTTCTTTTATGCCCCTTGGGGCATTTTTCTTTCTTGTGTCGTTCTTTTATATCGCGCAAGCGCCAAACAGAGAACCCGTGATAAATCAGCCACAGAAAGTTTTCAGTTCCGGCAAGCAATGGTTCTAACTAAGAAAATGTCGACCATCAGTCTTTTCTCAAGTAATCAACGCACATGAGCGCAATGAGGTGTGGGGGTTAGTTTAAGGATGCTGTACTTTTTGGCAGGATATATGAGTCGGTGGTTATCGTGTCATAAGGCCAATTTTGTGTTTCGATTTCACTATGGGGTTCTAACAATGGAGACACGCTTGTGTCTGCGTCTTCACCCACCACTGAAACAAAACCAACGCAGTGCCCCACGCGCATGTCCATGCTTTTGAGGAACATGGTAACTTGTCAAGTTATTTATTTTTTTTAATTTACCGCCAGGTATGTATTTGACACCCTAGGTACCATCATTTATAGCGCACTGATTGCGCATCGTCTCAGAGAATGGCACTTGTTGGTTTAGTACCAAGCAAAGCTGTGCAATGAACTTCCATGCAACCTGTCCCTTCAGCTTCAGCAACGAAATAAGTGTCAAACATCAGTCTCCAGATTGCTTTGGTGTTGGCCGCTGCATCTGATCTTGGATTCAATGTTACGTAAAAACTACTATTTAACTTTCCCACGAAAGTCAAATTATACATGCGGAAAAAGCTTCGAATGTTAGAGAGCAACAGCAATTTTAATTAACAAGTTGATATCTTGTGGGTATTTTATCATGAATGATATCACAGCGCATAAACTGCGAACCGCACCTGTGCTTAATAATTAATCTCAAATAAAAACACGAAAAAAACTGAAAAATGTTACCCAGAATTCATTAAAAGTTAGTAAGATAAAACAAAGTTAGCTGCGCGCGTGAATGTTTGAACCCGCGGCCTTTCATCTTCAGTGCTGCGCGTTATACCGCTCGGACATCGCTTCGCCAATCTCCTTCACAAGCTTTACTACATATGTAACTACGCGTGCATTGCTGCATTGCCTGTTGTGCTGGCTGCCTGTGTGTGTGTGTGCTGGCTGCCTGCCTGTGTGTGTGTGCTGGCTGGCTGGCTGTGTGTTGTGGGTAATACATTGTGCGCTTTATCAATCAGGCAACTGCGTAGCGTGCACTAATGCATTGTTGTGTGTGTCTGAGCGTCCATTATGGCTCTTTTTGAGCTGAAAAACATTTAACCAATTGGAATTAATATATGTTTGACGTAACAACGATTAAAAACACATATAACCGCTGATTTTGGCTTTAGAACCATACTTTCTGTACAAAAAGTCATGGTCTGGAACCGTTCATACTAAAAGTTACGAACTCGGCGATAGCACCACCGTGTTTCTCGAGTGCGAAAACCACATAAACAACTTTAATAGTTCTGGTAACCCAACTTTTCGGCGAAATTTTACTTCGGGAAGCACACTTTACATACAAAAAGTCGTGGTCATGGTCTGGAACCGGTCTCAGTCGTGGAGTTACGAAGACAGCGATAGCACCATCGTGTTTCTCGTGTGCGAAAACCCTATATGCGATATTAACATTTCTGGTGTTCAGTAACGTCTGGGCCCTGACTAGTTTTTTGTGGAAAAAAAAAAGGGAAAGAACGTTTTTACAAAAATTTCAACTGTATCTTGCCCGCGATCGCGCGAGTGGGCACGCAGCGGAATGAAATTTTGTGTGGACCTAGAAGTCCACGCCGTACAAGTTGTGTGCAAGTTTGGGCTTCTCAAGTTAAGTCTTGTGAAAATGGCGTGAGTTTAAATTTTTCAACTCACGCAATATAAGGAATCAACCATATGTCGCTTAGCATTACCATGCTAGCTCCGATTCAAAATTGGGTGTTCGCTTTGTCTTTCACTATACGCTTAGTTATTCTAAACTCCTTCTCTAAACCGTCTGTATCATTCGCGCAGTTGCAATCGAAACGCGTCAAACTGGGCGAGTCGTTGATCAAAAGTGAACGTCGGTATCACGAAGCGTCGCTCGAAGCCGAACGACATCGCAACGAACTCGAAGTACATAATATTTGACTGACATTTCGCTTTCACTTTCGTCCTTTTTGAAAACAATTGCCCATTTTCATCACCAGGTCACCTATCTTTACGCCGCCAACAAACTGGAGAAGGTCGAGGAGCAACGTTTGATCCACATGCAATCAGGCTTGAGCACCTATCAACGCCGAATACTGTCCTTGGTGACCACGGTCGCACCCGATTTGGTTGGTGTCGCATTCGTGCTCATTCGTCGCATTTATGTGATTAAAAATCGTCACAAGTTTAAATAAAATAAAAATATAAAGTAACCAACATGTTCAGACGATGATAGTTGGTCAGCTGGAGAAGGCGGTGTTGGCACCGATCCAGGAGGACCTGCGCACAATCGTGCTGACGACAAGACCGAAACATCTCAGTTTCCGCAATCTGGTGCTGTGCGACTTTTATGTGAGTGCAACCTTTGTAATGTATAGTTTGTTGACTCAAAATTCAATCACCATCAATTTTGCTTCAGATTGTTTACGTCTTTTTCTGTCATTTCCTCAAGTAATGCAGCATGCAGAAAAGAAATATAAGCACCCGCGTTTGTTTGGCAGTGAAAGAACGGTCGCACGTTACCTCTGCATACCCAGCTATTATGTACATATGTACCTAAGCATCTCAGGGATGCAAGAATAAAAAGAGCGCATAGCAAAATGCACCAAATAGAAATCGCGGAAATGAGATCACAGTCAGTGCTCACAGTGCATAATTTCTCTGATCACACCAATGCCAGCGTTTCCACCACAGTCCGTGTCCTGAGCACCAACTCATCGGCGAATCTATCCAACGATTCATCCCTGACCGTGTCCGACATCAACATCGGACATTCGTCGCGACTTTCGATCGGGCATTTGGCCTTGTAGTGCAGCTTCAGCGCCAATCGCTTGTCGACGAATTTCGTATTCTTAACTGATCGTCTCACTCGATGCAGCGGGAAGTGATTGAACACGGTGAGCACATTCGGTGTGTACACGAATGACTTGCCGTAGGCGCCCGGTGCCGACAGCTGACGCGATCGTATGTCGTGCCGTAACATGTGCATGTAGGCGGGCAGCGAATCGTTGAAGTCGCTCGTGAGCGCGTCGAATTTGAACGCATTCACAATGCTGAACGACGAAACATCGGTGCGATTGGCGCGAACATGACGCAGCAGCTGACGCCAATCACCGTGCACCAACGGGACGACTAGTTCATCGGTGTCGACGATCAAAACGTAGTCGTGCGTGTTCACGTGCCGAAATAGACAGTCGTTGTAGGGAATCAGCTCGTTGCGACGTTTCTGCTGTCGATTGCGCCAGATGTAGCTGGAGCGCGCCGATGGGATGTTCGGTGCGTGACCAGCCAGTGTGATCGGGATCTGACGGTTTGGATGTAAGTATTACTCTCAGTTATTCAACAGTCTTTGTACACTTCAAGTTGTCTAAGTGTGGCTGACAAAACAGCGGGGGTAAAAGCAGCGGCCACTCAAAGAGATGTACATACATATACAGTATAATTGGTGAATGCAGTATACTTGAACATAATCTGAATGAACCCAGGCCTAATCCCAAGTCAGCCTTGGGACCAAGCCTGATCTGCAAGATTCCAGGTCTATGCAACTAAAAAGACAGCGGCCGCTGTTTTTCCGCTGGTGATTTGTTCCATCGCTATTTTGTCCGTATCCCAGAATCTACATTGTATGTACTGTATACATTTGTTCCACCGCTATTTTGTCCGTATCCCAGAATCTATACCGGAGTTTTCCACTTAAAGCCCCGGGGGCTCTATGCGGAAATTGGTGGAAAATGGACCCTCCGACCAGAAAGAAAAAATCCAATTAGAGCCCCCGGGGGCTTTAAGTGAAAACGTTTCCACTTACAGCCCTCGGAGGCTTTAAGCGGAAAACTGGGTGTTTTCATCGTTGTCAGTAGGGACACTTTATGCCAGCATTTTGACATTCTGATACCATATTTCAACCTGATTGTGAGGATCTTCATCTAAACGTGGCACAACGTTGGTAAAACAACAGAAAAGTGCGGTATTTTGGTCATTCTTACACTAGTTTGAACTATTTTGGCAAGTTTACTGTTCGATGTAAAGTCAATGGTCCGTAAAAAATAGATCCAATTAGAGCCCCCGGGGGCTTTAAGTGGAACATTTTCCACTTAGAGCCCCCGAGGGCTCTATTCGGGGGAGGCTTTAAGTGGAAAACTCCGGTACGTACATGCTCATGGTCGTGCTCGACTTCAACTGTTCTTTGTGTATCAGTAGGAAAGGGAAATCAGCTCACATGTTCTAGCGTTCCCATTTTGCGATAATGGTCGAGCACCTTGGCGGTTGTCGGGTGCAGCGCGTAGGTATACATGACAATCTTGTCGGCGCCCATCAACAATTGAGCCTCGATCCATTCAACAAGTCGTTGTGAAACATCATCCATAAAGTCCATGCCCTTGACGCACACCACCACGCCGTCTTTGTCAGTGGTCGGTGACGCGTTGGTTGATGTTTCACTGATTCGTACAGCATTCGATGTTTGTTCACACGCACTAGTGACTGCGACCGACACGTATTTTGGCATCAGTCCAGCGTTGGCAGGTGGTATCGGACAACTTAACAGCACGGGCACGTAGAATCGATTGCGTGGATCCCAGGGTCGTTGCCAGATTTCACGTGCGTACGCCGTCACTTTGAGTGCTGGTGCACTGGCGTTGACGGTGGCCCACAGCTGACAGTAGACGCGTTGCTTCAGCTCACGTCGCACCATTGTTAGAATCTGTGGACACAAACAGGCACTAATGAGACGTGGTTGTTGATTTTGGATACAAGATACAGTTTCAATATTTTCACCATATTACCTGGACAACGGCAACCGCATCTGGGTACAGGTCATTCTCTCTGTTGTCGTAGTGCGCGCTGTACACGTACATCTCGAGTGCATTGTCAATGTCGTCAACCAGCTGCCAGTCGGGCGTCGTTCGCGTGACGACCGTGGGAAACGCCGGTTGGCCGAACCAACATCTGTGCGTCACCATCGGTTCCGGTCCGGGAATCATGTTTTTCGGCGGGATTTTTCCGGATCGATGTTTGTCCATAAAGTCGAGCACCTCGATCGCATAATCGGTGTCGGTGTCGAACGCGTGATCGGAGTCGATCGACGAATCAATCGAAATCGACGTTCGACCATCGATTTGATCGGTAAGTTGCTGAGCGTTGAGCACGAACGTGTACATCCACCAGCCGAGCAACACCGACAGCAGCACAGCGTTGAACCAGTACAGACACACGTCATTGCCGAACAGTCGACGGAGGGGACGACGTTTCATGATGATGCCCTCACTTCCGTTTTGTGACTGAATTCTGGCATTCTGAAACAGTTCTGAAAATGCAAATTCCACTGTGTATTTTATTAACCAGATCTCCGATCCTGGTCAAACCATAATGTCAAAAAGCCATAATTGCTGACTGAAATGAAAACGACAGAGATAACTAACGAGACTGACTGACTTGAATGCAAAATGTGCGTGTGGCAGCGCGCTGTGCGACATGTACAATAAGTCAACGCATTCACTCTGTGTGTGTACTCCAAACACCTTTGCGTGCATGACAAGAATCCACAGCACGAATCAGATGCACAATGCACGCACGCGCTCATGCAGTGGCCTTCATGTGCATGCAGCATGGGAAATGAGCACACCCTCTGTATACACGGTACCTATGTATGTATCTAGTACCTAACCAGGTATACGTCACTCCTGCCTGTGTGCAGTCGCATCGAACTATTAAACCAAGATACATACAAAATGAAGCCAAAAAAAGTGAAAAAAGTTGCGTTTTTTTACGAATTTGTACAGCTATGCACCTATGACTAGTGTAATGACTGTGATGACCCAGTCAGAATCAGCTCAGTCAAAATGGGAGGTCGAAATGAACTCACAGACACCGACTGATTTCGTATTTTAACAACGTGCTTTTCGCGTGGTATGTTGCGCACCTGACCTCAACCGCCCAAGCTCATACCACACCAGGACTGGGCCAAAGACTCAAGACACGCTCAGTCACAGTTGTATTACCAGAACAAGTAACGTTAATGACAGGAGCGCCGGGGTGTACCATACCATACAACCACCCGTCGCTTGGTACACGCACTTGGATCGGAGTTTTCTTGAGGCTGTTTTGAATTAATGATATTTTGGGATTTCTTGGATTCCGTAACTTTCGACGAGCGTCAATAAATGACTGGTATTTTTGGTGACATCACTATTACTCAAAATAGTTTTTCGTTGCAAACGTCATTTGACCAAAGCACGTCTGATCTGGATGTGAATACATGCATACAGGTATTGAAAATTCAAGTATTCAACATTATTATATAGTGTTGCCATTCTCAGGGGCACACATAACACAAGAGCCTAACCAGTAAGCGCTCAAAATGGAATTTGACAAGAACACAAGACCCAGCTTGTGTCCTTTACTCGCGAAAATTCTGGCACTTCAACCTGCTGTAAGCACGTCGTATTGGTTTAGAATTGTGTGAGTCGGCATATGTTAATGGAAGACAAATATACAAGCAGTACGACAATAGCGGCATTATCCAGCAGATGCTACACTTTCGTGAAAAGGGGCCGCAATGCAGCAATTCAAGCGATGCTGCATTCCGATGAAATCACAATCCACCCTATTCTTCCCTATACACAGGCCGAGGATTTCTGCCACTTGATGAATCCCGACCGACGTCGTCTCGCACTGGAACGCGTGCTGAAGATGTTTCAAAAAGAGGTGCAAAAGGAGAGGCGCGGCAAAGAAGGTTGGTGATCTCAATAAAGTTTCAGAAATCTAGAGGAAAGATCAAAATGAATTGCCTTCGCCGTTTTTAAACAACCTATTAAAATTTACAAAATTCTACCTTTGGACAGGTCTAGAATATCTGTCGTCGGTGTATGAGCGTGCCGAACCGGGCCTGTCAACAGCCGAGACCAAGGCGTCCGTACGAAAGAAGCTGCACGACGTTAGTGGCTAGTTGCGAAAGTCAAAATGTCGTCACGAGAGCACCACTTAACGTACATATACATACAGTCTACCCTTTTTATAGTGACACACGGTGTACCCTTTCACAGTGACACTCTTTACAGTGTAACCCGTTGTATAGTGGATATTTCACAACGCTATTTTGGTCCCCGATTTACCTTTGAAAATCTCGTATGCAATTACCCCTCTACATACCGTAGTGGACATTCTTAAGGGCTAGTCCCGATTATGTCACTATAAAGAGGCTGACTGTACTTACGTACATACAGGAACATATTAGGCACCCATTTATTGACGAACCCCCGCGACATCACTTATGCGTATACATACCTACATATGTACACAGGCGCTTTGGGCTGGGCAGGGTCGAAAACATCACAATTTCATGAGCTCGCATAACCCCTCACATTAGCACATTGGTCTCGTACCGTTTCGTTGCTGACATTGCGTGGTACTATTGTTGCACCGGGATCCCACTGTATGCCTTCAGAGTCAATGCTTATGTGACTCAGTTTTTTACTTATATTTAACTTTCCCAGCGCGACCACCTTTCAGTGTGACATTCCTGCCCCCTGCGCTATTTGAAAACTCCATAAAATCCGCAAGATGCAATAGGTATAGGTAGGTACACACTACTTATGTCTACATACATGCATCTCTATAGTTGGAGCGAGAGACACAGTGCTTCCGTTGCGGGTGAACTTGTGCGCTTTGGAATTATTCGTAGCTGAGGGTGTACGAATCTCAAAAATCGTAGAAAGATGTCAACAAAAACCAAAAGGCCAGTGTCGAAAGTGAGCAAAGCACTTGCCCATCCCAAACACTTCTTGCACAAAGTCGCAGGTGCAGTGGGAATTGGTTTTGAACACGTGGACATCCCAAAACCAGAGAGAGAGAGAGAGAGACGTTCCATTGCCCGAGAATACTGCACTTGATGACGGAAATGTGTTCGACTCGCTTACGCTCGTACCTAATGCGAACACCGAAGGAAATCCTGCTGGAAGTTGCACCCAAAAACAGGCGCGCAGTGCGAAGCATCATTCAAAGCTCATATGCGATGTCTTGCTTGTTTCATCATGTAATACAATGCGCTCCACGAAAGTAGAGCTACAAGAGTTGCCAATGGCAAGAATAGCGCGTAAAGATTAGCGCAACGCCGATGCTTAGCGCTAAAGACGGGATTAGTCAACAAATTCATGTGTGGGCAATTTGTGTCTGTTTTAAAGATCGATTTATACTTGACTTCCGGGAAGTAGAGGTCAAAATCCGGAGAAGTCACTGCCACGCAGAAGTGCCCGGCAGGGCAGTGATCGTTTGTAGTGATTGCCTGCTCCGCTCTGTCTATTGACTGCTGCCTGCCGTCTACTCTTCTTGCTCTGGGGCTCACCGAATGGGCATAGTCACAAATTTCCGACTGCTACTGCCAGGCAGTCAGAGTATAAACCGACTTGTACGATCGGGCTTCTTAATGCATGTAGCGTTTGCTATGGACAGCTTTGTTGCTACGGTCTAATCCACCGGTTCAACTATGATCTAACGTTTACTTCATCTTTGCGCCTGCGCGCCAAAACAATTTTGTTCAAAAAACACGAGAAATACAAAACTAACCCACATACTGTACGTGCATATGATGTGATGTCAATATGATATACTTACACTGTACACATGTGTGTAGCATTGATGTTCAAAAACAAAACTCATAAAGGGGCTGCAAGTAAGCAGGAATAAAAGAACTGGCACCAGTTTGAATTTTTAATTGACTGCACAGAGTGAAACAAGAGCAAATCATGAAACAAACCGATCCAATAGAGATCTTTCAGGCGCGCACGACACTCAACTATTTGGACTATCACATCTACAAACTGCAGCTGGCGTTGTGCGTGCTCGACAAACGGCCCGATCGGCCCACACATCAGCTGGCAAAGTACGAGGAGAAAGTAAAGGACAAAGCGGTGAGTGTTCAACAACGCGCCTGATTTGCGGCTTATCTTGACAACATTTATTGTAAACCTGGGCCGTTTCACACATTTGTCGTACCAGACTGCTAATTCTAATGTGGTCTACGCATGTGAGCATATTTCAGAGTGTCTGTTGTAGGTAGTCAACACAAAACGTCGCGCCATCCACGGGTGCTGTTACCCTGCCTGCAATTCTTCGTGTTCACTTCATTTAGGACTGCCATTCGTCGCGCTATTAGTACAATGTACATACCTATTGTATAGGTTAGACGCTGGTCACGTGCATTGTTGTCATCGTTGCCCAGCTGCGTTGGCACGAAACATGCGCAGATGCGTAGACTACAGTAGAATTAGCCGGTACATGTGGACTTTGAGTGATTATATGCATTATTCATCCGGTCAACACATAAGCGGGCGATATAAAGACGAAAAACAAACAAACAATTTTTCACACGTGAGTGATACAGATAATGCGTAACGCACAACACGCTGCTTTCTGGCCATATCACAAACGGCGGTTGCGCATAGCAACAACTTTGATTTGATATTTCAGTAAAGTGACAAGAAATACGGCACAGGCGTTCGTTTGTGACTTCTGTTGTTGCCGCTCACATCTCGTCTCAAGCTCGTGCCACAGCTGTTGTTGCTAATGACAGTCTATGTGTGTGCGAACACATAAACACCCAAACCCAAGAACACACTAGCTCGTGCGAGATTCGTACATATGTACAGTATGTACATGCACAGTCGTAATTGTTCACAAATTCATATTACATACATACATATGTTAGCCGATCGACGTGGCGTGAAGCTGCCATTTTCAAACGAAGTAAGGAGCACACACAGCCAATGTGATGTGTAGGCAGACTACGCCAACACGAGTCCGATTTCGGAGGTGGCGGGCTTACACAAAAGGAATAGAAAGAGAAAATCCTCATCCACGACGTTGGGTGATATTTTCGAAACGGTGTAAAGGTCAGTTGGGTGTAAAGGTCGGTGGATAGCTCGGTGTGAGAAAGGTCAGTGTAAGGCCGTCTTCACAATGACCCGGTTTCCCGGTTTTCCGGTTTCCCGGTTTCCCGGTTTCACGGTTGTTGTCTTCACAATGATCCGGTTTCCCGGTTTCCCGGTTTCACTTTTCCGGTTTCCCGGTTTCCCGGTTTCACGGTTGACGTCTTCACAATGACCCGGTTTCCCGGTTTCCCGGTTTGGCCTAATTATTTCGCGCCGGGAAACCGGAAAAAGTCAATTAGAACCGGTTCTAATTTTCATCCGGTTTTGATGCATCAGACGCATGCATTTGGCTCAGGATCGGTCCAAAATAGAACAATTTGACCATTTTAATATACCAATTGATTATGTTCAGTCTGTGTATTCATACTTACATTGCATTCTTCAGGCAAACAGCATCGCGTCAGCTCGTAAGGTTATTTCTGTACATTTTATATGTATTTGTTCGCTTTCTAGCAAGAAGCATGATGGTGGATCAAAAGTGTTCAAGTACCACACCTGCTTCAAAAATGGCATGCAAAAGATGATATGGCTATCAATTTGTTGTTCAGGCAAGCTGTTTTACTTAGCGCGAAGTGGGCAATGCTCATAGCAAACAAAAACAAGAATGCAGTACATTAGGTACACGTACAACATGTAGTTTTGAATGAACACAATAATCACCAAAAATGCTATGCTCCCAAGCATGCCAAAATATAAGGAGCTAGACGAATTTTGTGTACGGAACTCCACAACATGAGATACATATACCAAAACCAAACAGCCACGTCCCATTACGCCATCCGCTGCTCTCGGTGATGCTAATCCCGCTAATGTGCAGTGGCTCTAGATTGATAACTCAACCGTCAGCAAAAGCCAACGAAGTTTGGTATCATCACGTCTAGGTCTTTATATTCTTGTTTTGAAACTGTGAAACAATTTTGCTCATTCAAGCTCCTTAGATCTTGTTGGGAAACAATTGCTCTGGCCTATAGTTCACACTCATGTTGTGGAACAATTTTGAGCTTGTCCAGCTCTTTATATTCTGGTTTGTGAAACAGTTTTGCTCGTGTCAAGCTCCTTAGATCTTGTTCTATGACTACTTTCCTCCACTCTGGCTCTTTGTAGTCTTGTTTGTGAAGCGGTTTGCTTTTGTCTAGCTCCTTATATTCTTGTCTTGGAACTACTCACTCGTACAACAATCAGTACATAGGTATGTAATAAACGTTGATAGTTAAATTGGTCATGATTTCTCACGCACCACACTGAAAATCGTGAAACCGGGAAACCGGGTCATTGTGAAGACATGAAATTAGAACCGGAAAACCGGGAAACCGGAAAACCGGGAAACCGGAAAACCGGGAAACCGGATTTGATTGTGAAGACGTCAACCGTGAAACCGGGAAACCGGGAAACCGGACAACCATGAAACCGGGAAACCGGAAAACCGGGAAACCGGGAAACCGGATCATTGTGAAGACGGCCTTAGCTCGGTGTAAGCTTGAAACATTGCACGCTGAGCAAGCAGCAGACGCGCGTTTCTAAACGAAAGGTCAACTTTGGCAGTTCGCTGTACAAGCGTAAATCGTTTGTTTGAAATCTGGTTCATTTAAGCTGGTTGCACAAGCGTTTCTAAACGACATTTATGAATTTCGTAATGTTTTATGGAGCCGTTTTGATTTCGTGCTGCGATCAGTTCGTGACGTCAAAATTTTTGGCACCGTCGTCAATGAATGTTCAATTTCTCAACAGCCTTGCGGCGAAATGTTATGTAACTTACAAACATTCCTTTAAAACGTTTGTGCAACCAGCTTAAATAAACCAGATTGCAAACAAACGCTTCACACTTGCACAGCAAACCATCAAAGTTGACCTTTCGTTTAGAAACGCGCGTCTGCTGCTTGCTCAGCGTGCAATGTTTCAAGCTTACGCCGAGCTTAAACTGAACTTTCTCACACCGAGCTTTCCACCGACCTTTACACCCAACTGACCCTTACACCGTTTCGAAAATATCACCCGTTGTATTCTACAACATGCAACATTTCCCAAATCAGCAGTTGCGAATGTTTCATTAATTTGCCATCTCCGAAATCGGGCTCGTGTTGGCGTATGGTGTTACCATACCTATGTATTGTGTGCATTATATTGTGTGATGTTTCAGTCACTACGACAAGTGGTGTTGCGCGTGCCGTTGTACGACAACAACGACTTGGAGGCGCCGCCAACAGCGATGCATCAAGAGTACCCGATGGTGACGAGGGTGCAGGTGGGACACGGCGGTGGTGATGATCAGACACTCGAACTACACGACACGCACATGTACGCAGACGGCGAACGGGAAATGTATGACGAAGCGAGCAATTCAGGTAGCTGAGCTGTTTGGCTAATTCTTCAGTTGTCAACGCAACGCATCCGTGTCATCTCAAGCAGCCTTGATTGAGCGCGAGAACCTATACATGGCATTAGGGCTGAATCGACGACAAGGGTTGACGATCTGCGTTGACGACATGAGTGTAAGCCCAGCAGCTGGGAACATGCAGCACCGAATTGACAAAAACAGTATAAAAGTCAATAAATCAGCGTGTAGATTGCCACACGTCAATTCGCTTTGTCCATAGTCGGGTGTTTCATGAAGCAATCTGAGTCGACAAATTAAAAGCCGAACGGAAAACAAACATTTAGCACAGTTGGCAATACGCATAGCGAAAGCTGTTCAAACGCAAAATCTCGGTGGCCGTAATCGGTATGCTTGTCCAGCCTAATTTAGACATGTCCTTTCAGTATCCGCAACTGAGAGTGACAGGTCTGTAGCGGCTCAAATGCTGTAAATTTTCGATAGGTAATAGTCGGCTCTTGACAAATTGGCGTGGGTCTGTTTGTCACCACCATTGGAAAGGCAAAGTAAGGAACAAATACAGTACGTACGTATACCCTGGCAATTCTTTTTGATAGAAACTTTTCAACCGCGTTGCCTGATCCGTAAAGCGCATTATGCGTGCACTGGCTACAGAGGTCACGTGACCGCTATAGACAGTGCGCGCATCATGCGCTTTACGGATCAGGCAACGCGTTTGAAAGGGTTCTCCCAAAAGAATTGTCAGAGTATACGCTATCCAGCAGATACCGATGTCACGTGCCGTATACGCGATCTGCACAGTATTACGGTAAATCAATGTTGCAGAATCACTGCCGGCCTCATCATCGCGTGCCAGTTCGCTGTCGCATTCACTCAAGAATTCACCGATGTTCGCTCGTCGCGGTGTGACGCGCGGCGCGATCGTCGACGATCATTTCGCGTTTCTCGATGAGGCCGCCGGCGAGCTGTGCCAGGCGTTGTTCGATTTTGTGCCGCAACGGGGTGACGAACTGCCGTTGATCAAGGGCGATCGCATTCGTGTGATCGGCAAGGAGTCGGCCGACTGGTGGGAGGGCATCATTGTCGGCACCGAGATTCACGGATACTTCCCGACCAACTATGTGAAGCGTGTGCCAAATGATGGCGACAAGAAGACCGTGCTGTCCGTTGTGGATGAAAATGCGGAGAACAACAAGGAGAACCAGCAGCAGGACATGAAGGACGCTATTGAAGCGTGATGCCATTACTTATAGGTACAATACGTTCATGTTCGGTGCCCAGATATTGTACTTAATAGGTAAATATAATGCAGTCTGCGCTCTATGGCGGGGCTCCCAATCCTCTCACAGCATAATCTGCCATAATATTTTTCAATGATGATGTGACTGAAAACAGTGCGCGGATAGACCACGAAGGGATTATACACAGTATACCTGTTGCATTGTCTACATGAATAAATTTTGTATTCGCTTCATCGTATAATATAACTGTAATTTCAATTTTGTATCTTATCTCTGCATGTTCTACCCGTTGTTCACTTTTGTTGTGTCAATTTCCGACTGATGCAGCTGCTACGAGTTTTGAAACATTTACTCGTTTATTTTCTCTCTCTTTGAAGCTCCCATTTCACTCAAAAGAGGATCAAGCGTGAGTGAATCGTGCACACCTTTTGTTTTGCGGTCAAACAGTTCGGCAGCTATTATTGTTACTCGTGTCTTTTTGCACACAGTTCTGGTATTGGTAGATGCTTGCGAAACCCCCAAATTGTATAAAACCACACCTTGTTACTGCCACACCGTGTCGAATACCACATTGTTTCATCTTAAATGTCCATAACACGCAAATTTCAATGTCAAATCTACTGACTACGCATATGGAAATGGTCAACTGCGCATTTAATGTGACGAGAAGCGGAGGCACTATTCGCAGTGGTCGTTGTTTCGATGTGGTTTGCTCCATTCTCCATGCTGAAACTCTGAATGAAGTGTTTTCATCAAGACTGTTGTAAAATCGATGTTTTGTATTTCAGTTACAGTTAAGGTCGATTTATACTTCTGACTTCCGGAAAGTAGAAGTCAAAATCCGGAGGAGTCACTACCACGCAAAACTGCCCGGCAAGGCAATGATTGCTTGTAGCGATTGCCTGTTGCGCTCTGTTCATTGACCGCTGCCTGCCGTCCACTGTTCTTGCTCCTGTCACCACTCAATAGTAAGTCATAGGATTTATCAGAGTTACTGTGGAACAAAAGATCACGTTCACATATTATAATACATGTAATTGATAATGCTTTTCTTCCCGCGTGGGTACATGTGACATAAACAAACTGCAAGCAGTCAATGATTGAACAGAGGGCAAACAAGTCAAATGCAGAATCGTTTGATGCATCTATCTCAGCTCAGAAACCCAACAATCAAGAAATCACTTTGGTTAGCCATTTTGTTTCCGTAGGTATTATACATATTTAACAAAAAAAATCATAACCACTGTTCGAAAAAAAGAAGCTGATACTTACTGATACATACATATGCGTCATGAACATTGTATACACGGACTCGAAAAAATTAAAAATTTCAGATGAACACCGTTCGGTGAACATGTATCTGCTGGCGCATTTGGGATATTCCGTGGTCGGATTTGGTAGTTCGGTCCAGGGTCCATCATACTTAAATTGACCTATGCGTCAAACGACAAAAGTCGACCTCATCGAGAATACACCAAAAGCGCAGCGCAGTTTGCCATTGTTACTTTAACAATGTCAGACAAATATTTCCTCGCTGGTCTGTTCGATGTCCATGTGTTTCCAGTGCGCTTCATTCTGATGCCTGATCAGGGCGTCCATATTGATCAGCACCTGACACGAGTCAACGTCCTCGACAATCGCGTGCTCGTTGGTGACGCCGAACAACGAACCGAGACCCATCGACAGCTGCAGTTTGCGTCGTTTCGCCTGGTTGGACGGAGCTGGCGGTGGTGGTGGTGAGACGTTGGGTCGATCCGGCATCAGATTGTGTGGATCTCGCGGATCGTTCTGAACGTCCTCCATGAATGCCGCTTCGGCGGGCGCAAAGCAGCCGCTATCGAGTCGCGTGACTGTCGGTCGGCCGAATCGGCACGTGTACAATGTTCGCGTGATCAATTGGTGACTGCGTGAATAGAGCACGAACGCCATCAACGAGGCCAAGAGGGACAGACAGACGACTCCGCCGGCGAATACGAGAATGCCGAGCGCGTACTCCTCGTTGGTGTCGAACGACAGCATGCTCGGCCGGGGGCTCACATCGACGATGATAGACGTCGGCGGGACGACGATGGCGGGCTGGAACAGTGATTGGTGCACAATGTGTTGTCACCTAATGCGTCTATTGGTTTGTGTGGCTGACAATAAATGACAGATCAGTCATGCAATGCTTCTTATTGCAAATGAGTGAAATCTGTCTGTGGCTATGTACCTGATGATAGTGGTAGCGGAGAGTGCCGATTGATTCCCAGTGCGGATATATTTGAAAACTTTTCTCAATAATCTCGCTCGAGATAACCCTTTATTATAAGATCGCGAAACAAGAACAGTTCAAAAAGGGAGCGGACGAGAATAATCGGCATCATCCGGCACCGGACGCCGTGAAAGGTCACGCCAGAGGGCAGTAAATGATTAATGTGCACGGCGTAAGCAATATAATCACTTGTAGTCTACGGTATACAGTATGTATAAGTGCCAGAAAACGATTAGTGGGTGAATGTACAGTGCGGAGTACTACGGACCCGACCCGGCGTGTAATCGCTCACATGCTTGTTGATGAACTGGGGCTCTCGTAAGATTTGGAGCTCGTTTGTTTCATGTTCAGTTCTGGTACTGCAACTGGACCCACAAAGATTTCAATCAAAGCCGCAAATGAATAAATTAGACTGGCTGGGCGAGAGCATGTGCATGAGTCATTACGGCTTGAGAGCACACACTGCAGCGTGTGTCCACAAGTTTGGAAAAACGATCCATCTTATATACAATACCTAGTATCTTGGCAGGAAAGAACTAGGTTAATCATACATAGGTAGTATGGCAGTACATAGAAGGCGATGCTTTATGAAAATCTAACCGGAGGTATATAGAAATAAAGTGTGCTGATTTTGACAAGAATATGTACAACAATGCACACCCCGCAAAAAACCCTCATGCTCACAACTCCATGCAAAAGACCTGGCCATGACAGTTCACCTATATATACGTACAGTATGTATTTATACTGCATAACCTACTGTACATGCCCGGCCCCATCCTTTTCGACTTTGTCATCATCTTGAATAGTTTATATTTGGCTGCAATTCTGTGTGAATCTGGTAGTTTGTAACTCGCACCTTTTTTGGAAATTACTGTGAGGCTTTACGTACATCATACTCTTAAGCTGGTGTAATACAGATACCTATAGATAACCGCAGTGAAGTTAGACGGAGAACCGAAGATTTGATGCGAAGTCAGCGTCGCTTTTCGTACTTACACGCGCGCAAAAGGCCCCAACGTCCATATGTATAGGTAACGAAGCGCATGGCGGGGAAAGCTCGAAAAGCTTATATAATATGGAATGTGCAGTACGCAATCTTGGTGGAGAACCCAAAACGGCATAATGAGCAGAGTACGGGCATGAGTGTACCGTAATATCCCTGTGATAAGCAGCAGGGGCGACAGTTTGGTGGACGAATGATATAGTGAAAGTGTGAATCTGATGCTCAATATGAGCGAGCATATTGTCACACGGCGATGGCGGTGGTCGATATTCCCGTGGTCTGCATGTTGTCAGGCTTTTGCGCAAAACAACAAAATTGACCGCAATTCAGGTCTGACTTAATGCATATCGTCTGGCACGCCAGGCTGGTTTCGAGATGAACACAGTTTTTGACAAGCCAACTGTCACTTGACTGCGCACTCAAACCTAAAACGTTCTGACAGTTTTAATCAAATCCTCCGATATTCATGCCGACTCGGCAGTGCTGACTACGCACCCGTCCCGAGGCCTTTCGCTCGTGGACCACAGCAGATAAAACAGCACAGAGACCACCAAAATGCCACGAACTTTGCAAAACCTCGGTGAGAACCGCATTTTCAGAACCGCATTTGCGGCTTCTCAGATCACTGAACACGCGTGTCAATTACAGTCGCTCGCCTGATGCAAGTGTCGCACAGGTGCACTGCCTGTCACAAACTATAGTTGAAGTATAGATGGTTGTTTATCTTCGGTATAAGGTATGGAATGAATGAATGATTTACAATAAAGGAATGCTATTTATAGTATTCCCCACTCCTCCCCCCGCCAGGGAGCCTAGGACAAGTGGTTTTGGGGGGAAATGACGGGTTTAAATGACATTTCATGGGTCACTGCATAACGCGCTTATCACACATCACAGATTAGTGTGTTAATTCAACTGTTTTAAAATATCCGTAAGATCCTTTTTTCATCGTGTGGCTTGCTTTATCACATTACCATCTACACTTCAAAATTCTTCTTCTCTCACTGTCCTTGCCAACATCAACGCTCGAAGCTGCAGATCTTTCCGGCTAGTCGTACTCCACCCACAGTCTTCATCTCCAATCATCATCAACGTTGCACGTCGGCCACCAATCAACGCGGCATATCGGCTCGCTTCATCAAAGTTTAGTCCACGACTCGATCGGTCCGAAATTTTCTTCATCGAAATTTATTCCACGACGCCACGGTCCGAAGTTTTCTTGATTCAAATTGATTCCACGACACTTTGCGGTCCGAAATTGTCTTCACGGCACGACGGCAAAACATCGGCGCACTCCACGGCGCAGGGCAACTCCATGGCCCAATTCCATATCGGGGGCTCTCCATGGCCCAATGACCGCAAAGTCGGCGAGAGTAAAAGATAATAATTTAATGTCCAGGCAGCTTGGCCATAATTGGACAAAATATCAGCAGAGGCCACGACGTAGGGTTACGGTAATTTTTTTGGGCACTGCGCGAAGATATAGGGGACACGATACCCCGCAGGTCCACCAGTTGAAGTATAGATGGTTTGTTTATCTTCGGTATAAGGTATGGAATGAATGAATGATTTACAATAAAGGAATGCTATTTATAGTATTCCCCACTCTATACATACCAGCAAAATCGATGCTAATAAGAGGCATCTTGTGGCATACATAGGGTATCCTTATCTTTTATGGGTACGTATCGATGCATGCATAGGTATGGGAACCTAGACGATTGTGAATTTCCGACTATTTACTGAGAAGGACACTGTGCCAAAGATAAGCATGGTATATGTATGCAAGGAGCTATTGTGCGACGGTTTAGTCCCGGGCATAGGTTCAGGCCCGGCAATTCAGGCCCGGCTGGAGCCTAATCCTAAGCCTATAAATGGGTCACATATGCCGGGCCTGAATCGGCCGGGCCTGAAAAACTGGGCCTGAAAAGGTCGGGCCTGAACTTCCGGCCCTGAAAAGTCGCGGAATAGCATGGAGCTGTTGTACCATACACGGTGTGGCCTCACAAATTTAGACACAAAAGCGCGAGTGGGGATGTATACCTACCTTAGGTGCCAGTAGTGCTTCCTGATGCGGCACTAGACGGAACACTGGTCTTGACAACTGCAGGCCGGATGAGACATGTTTCATGTTGACACGTCAATTCACGCAAAAAATGGCTGCCTGTGACTTACACATGTACATACTGTATGTATGTGGTACTGAAGTGCGACAGTCAGTCTCAGCCTTGTACTGTATAAGCACTTGCGCTACAAGCACCCGCACTCAGGTATGCACCATTGGGGCACTGCCAGTGTCAATTCTTCGAGTTTGAACCCATCCGATCTGAGCAAATAATGCAGCATTATTGCCCAATGAAGTGTTTGACTGCGTGCATGATTGCCTGCAAGCCATGTTTAGGCAACAGCAGTGTGAAAGCCTCAAGTTGCCAGCAAAAGTCATTACAGGACTTACAGTGTGTGCGCAGGACAATTATATGCGGCAATGTTCTGAATTTATTGAGGAATTTCATGTACTCTCATTTACGGTACACTTCCGTCTTCAGGAGCGGAGCCCAAACGTAAACCGATTGTTGCCGACCGGACAGCCATCATGTGAAAGTCGCCTTGCGTGTGGGACGAGATTAGATTAGCGCAAACTTACAAGAGCGCGCAGCAAGAGCGAACCATAACACTCAGCTGGCGGGCGCATCAACGCAAACGTATAAACGCCCGGCGCACGCACATACTGTATATCGGAGCTAGCATGGTAATGCTAAGCGACATATGGTTCATTCCCTATAGTGCGCTTTCTGAAAATTTTGATCGTGCGCTATTTCAACAATACTCAGCCGAATGAGCTCAAACTTGCACACAATCTATATACCGTGCCCCAAAATGGCCACACAAAATTTCATCCCGCTGTGTGCCCACACGCGCAATCGCGGGCAAGATACAGTTGTCATTTTTGTAAAAACGTTCTTTCCCTTTTTTTTTTCCACAAAAAACTAGTCAGGGCCCAGACGTTACTGAACACCAAAAATGTTAATATCGCATATGGGGTTTTCGCACACGAGAAACACGATGGTGCTATCGCCGACTTCGTAACTCCACGACTGAGACCGGTTCCAGACCATGACCACGACATTTTGTATGTAAAGTGTGCTTCCCGAAGTAAAATTTCGCCGAAAAGTTGGGTTACCAGAACTATTAAAGTTGTTTATGTGGTTTTCGTACTCGAGAAACACGGTGGTGCTATCGCCGAGTTCGTAACTTTTAGTATGAACGGTTCCAGACCATGACTTTTTGTACAGAATGTGTTGTTCTAAAGCCAAAATCAGCGGTTATATGTGTTTTTAATTTTTGTTACGTCAAAAATATATTAATTCCAATTCGTTAAATGTTTTTCAGCTCAAAAAGAGCCATAATGGACGCTCAGACACACACAATAATGCATTAGTGCACGCTACGTAGTTGCCTGATTCATAAAGCGCACAATGTATTAAACACAACACACAGCCAGCCAGCCAGCACACACACACACAGGCAGGCAGGCAGCCAGCACACACACACACAGGCAGCAAGCACAACAGGCAATGCAGCAATGCACGCGTAGTTACATATGTAGTAAAGCTTGTGAAGGAGATTGGCGAAGCGATGTCCGAGCGGTATAACGCGCAGCACTGAATATGAAAGGCCGCGGGTTCAAACATTCACGCGCGCAGCCAACTTTGTTGTATTTTTACAAACTTTTAATGAATTCTGCATAACATTTTTCAGTTTTTTCGTGTTTTTATTTGAGATTAATTATTAAGCACAGGTGCGGTTCGAAGTTTATGCGCTGTGATGTCATTCATGATAAAATACGCACAAGGTATCAACTTCCTAATTATATAAAATTGCTGTTGCTCTCTAATATTCGAAGCATTTCCGCATTTTATAATTTGACTTTTGATGGAAGATGGTAATTTTTACGTGACATTGAATCGAAGATCAGATGCGATGGCCGCCAACAAAGCAATCTGGAGACTGATGTTTGACACTCATTTCATTGCTGAAGCTGGAGGGACAGGGGGCATGGAAGTTCATTGCACAGCTTTGCTTGGTACTAAACCAACAAGTGCCATTCTCTGAGACGATGCGCATTCAGTGCGCTATAAATGATGGTACCTAGGGTGTCAAATACATACCTGGCGGTAAATTAAAAAAAAAATAAATAACTTGACAAGTTACCATGTTCCTCAAAAGCATAGACATGCGCGTGGGGCACTGCGTTAGTTTTGTTTCAGTGGTGGGTGAAGACGCAGACACAAGCGTGTCTCCACTGTTAGAACCCCATAGTGAAATCGAAACACAAAATTGGCCTTATGTCACGATAACCACCGATTCATATATCCTGCCAAAAAGTACAGCATCCTTAAACTGACCCCCACACCTCATTGCGCTCATGTGCGTTGATTACTTGAGAAAAGTCTGATGGTCGACATTTTCTTAGTTAGAACCATTGCTTGCCGGAACTGAAAACTTTCTGTGCCTGATTTATCCGGGTTCTCTGTTTGACGCTTGCGCGATATAAAAGAACGACACAAGAAAGAAAAATGCCCCAAGGGGCATAAAAGAAATATGGTTCCCTGGCTGACTGGCATAAAAGAACGATACTAGCTTGCACGACTTTGCTGATGTTTCATTAGGCACTGGAATAAACGTAAGTGTGTTCTGAGCTGTTTGATACCGAACAGTAGACATTGAACCATATTCCCGGCGCGAACTCTTTTGAACCAACGCCCAGCCGATATCGAAACTTTCGTGCAAACCCAGGCAACTGTTTCTTCTTTTCAACCTCACGACGGTAACTGTGCAGTCTTCGGTTGCGCACGATGGTTCAACAAGGAGAGGAGTAAAGAGAATATTGCAATCTTTCAATATCTCCGTGCCCTGTGTCTCTGGTGGCAAGACAGCACGCGCCGGGAATATGGTTCAATGTCTACTGTTCGGTATCAAACAGCTCAGAACACACTTACGTTTATTCCAGTGCCTAATGAAACATCAGCAAAGTCGTGCAAGCTAGTATCGTTCTTTTATGCCAGTCAGCCAGGGAACCATATTTCTTTTATGCCCCTTGGGGCATTTTTCTTTCTTGTGTAGGTACAATGTACCGCTTTTTTTCGAAAAGAACCATAACTGAATGGAGGTATTTGTATTCAAGTTGATGGCGACTCGACTGCACAGGTGTGCAAGGTACTCAACTGTCCGTTGACGTGTGGAGGAATAGAGATAAGGCATGTTGTTTGAAGGAAACGTAAACTGCTTTTGAGAGTTTTTCTTAATGCCGGAAATGGAAACACAAACGTTTCAACGCTCACACAATGCTAAATTTATGCATCTGAGAAATGAAAATCAAATATCCTGCAGATCAGTGAAGCGGAGTTCCCATCGCGCAAAGGTCCACCACGTGGGCGCATGAGCGATAAAAGGGAACCATGCTTCGACCTTCACCATGCTGCCTGACGCTAATACATATCCACGTGTGCTTTGCACGCCAAAACTAACAAACATGAAGCCAAAACGACAGCGAAAAATACACACTCAAAAATTCATTTGTGGGTTTCCGGAAAAACAGACACATACAATGTCTAAGTAAGCCGGACCGAGGTGAACATCAGAGGACAAGCCAACCCTGCGATGGTATCGTTGCAAAGCCACGGGTCAGCGGTTGGGGCGAAAAACGGGTTAGGCAAACTGCTTCATATTGGGACATTTGTGATGGCGTAAAATGTTGAGAACGCGTTTCTTGTTTCTGTTACAAACCGACCCCGTTCCAACAACGATCATCGCGTATACGCATTGCGTCACAGTTTGTCTTACAATTATTGCGCAACATGAACATGGACGAAACACAAGATGCCGGACATAGAAGCAACCGGTAAAGCCGATGTCACGCACATGCACGGTTCATGGGACTTGATACCTCTGATTAGTTGTGTTTTGTGTACTGTAGGCATAGATATGACTGAGCGCTATACTGCTTCGCAATGACAACAAAGCACGCATGCCCTGTCTTGTTTTTTCGCGTCCGGCATATGTCTAATTTCGGCTTCGGAAGGTAACCAAAATAATGGAAGTCACGCAAAGTTTGCCTTCTTTGCGATCTTGTTCACTGGCTCAAAGTCAGAGGTACTAACCCACAACTGGACTTGAAGTGTCATCGTGATTGACGGCCAAGTTCGAACTCAAGTCAAAACAAAACATAACGCGCGCGCAAACCATGACAAAAGCGGCGCATGCGGTAATCCAACGACAACAACGATGCGCATTATTGTGCGTGCAAACAGACACAAATTACGTCCAGTCATGCAACCGCCGCCGGACTTACAGCAACAGGTCCATGATCGACATCATCCATATGCCAGCACGACCGTGCGTCTGAGCTCTGTGGTCGTGGAATTGTGCCGGATTAGTATATATACATAGATGAATATGTTGTGTGTCGTTGATATAAATTCGACTCAATTACAGTAGCTGGTCTCGGCTCCGCGGCTGTCTTCAACACATGATTTGTGCGTGATTGTGCTGCCGCGGTCTATGTATCTGTACAGTATATGTACCTGTTCGCTTTTTCCGTTCGGGCGACCGACAAAAAAGCTGCCGCACAAAACTATTGTTAATGTGTACGGCGCACGAAACGCCACTTGTGTGTGATGTTAAATTCGTGCTGTTGCCTGGAATTTATTGACACCGAGAATAATATTATCTAAAACTTGGTGCCAGCAACCGCAGCAAACATAGGGGGGGCTCATGTGGTCCAACCAAGATTGAGCTAACAACAGCAGTGACTGGGGGTTGACGCCTGACAAAAAAGGTAGCAAACCAGCCGGGACTGAACCAGAATCTGGCACTGGGTGCAAAATCATGAGAACACAAACAAAAACATGGTCACACAGGGAAGGTTTAGATCTGGCACATGGTACATGTGATGTCATTTTGCATTGTGAAGCCTGACTGAATGGCAACTCATATTATGTACGTTGGCTGCTGCTCACCGGTTACCAAATTTCCTGTCTGACTTCCTTCGAATATCTGGCTGCTTTTTGTTGCCCGCAGACCAGGCCACGGTGCTGTTGAGTCAATTTCCTGAGAGAGTCCAAAAACAAAGCGAATGCACGCTGTTTGCACAAATCATGAATCATGAATGCAATCACTGAAACACAGTTGCGGGTGTTGCCACTGGAAGCTGGAAAAGGTGTCCCTGACCCGAAAATTTGTACAATACAGCGAACTCTCGTTATAACGAATTTCGACATAACGAATCCTGCGTTTTTTCGATTTTTGCTCTTCGTTGTAATTCGTTAACACCTCATAACGAACGTGTTAAGCGCGTGTCCTAAGCCGTCCGTTATAATGAGGATCGACTGTATAACCAAGGAAGCAAGAAGGAAGGGAAACGCGAGCAAAACATCAGGTGCGCACGATTCGAGTAGCACACCAAGTAAAAGCAGACAATAACTCCTCAGATAAAGGGCAAAGGGAAACTGCCATCCTGCAGGACCTTACAGTAGTACTGTTTTTTTGTTCATCTCACATGGAATGGACACAAGTTTTACTGCATAAAAACGTCCGGAACAACGCTGCAAGCAGCAGTCGGGGGTAAATTTATTGCAAATTTGGGTTTCAACGTGCGCGCGCGGCACCGAAATGAAACTTGATAAACAATATGCATTTTCATGATTAGATAAACGTTGCTTCATCTTGTGGATATGGTTGGACCGCATTTAGCCACATCACGCAACGTATGTAGGTACATAGTACATCGTGTATTATATCAGAAATTATTAGAATATGCACCTCAACATAACATGGTCGCTGCATCTGCTTTACAATCCGACATTGTTTTGATAACACATCGAAAACTTTTATCTTGTTTTATACAACATTCAATTTAATCCCATTGTGCAAAAATCAAACCATTATGTAACCAACTGTTCAGATGTGCAAAACTTAATATTGAAAATACACTTCACCGTTTAAAATTACCTACGACCGCAGCAACAAGTCACTTGACATTCTGTACAGCAATGAATATGGCACTTAGCTAAGTTTGTTGAAATGGCCCCATCAGAATAAATGTGATATGTTTTTGCTTCGCGAAAACGTATTAGCAAAGAAAGAGTCTCTCCAGAATATCGACATTTTCATAGCAATGTGCATAGTCGTGACGAATTGGGTTGCTCACGAGTTGAGCAAAATTCCACAGAACAATAATTCTCTTCAGGGGATGATTTTGGGCCATGGTACTATCGCGCACATCACGCGGGAATACAGTTTACTGTACGTGACACTATACAAACTCAGTCTCTACATGTTTATTACGTATACATAGGGCATGATAAAACACTATGTTTGAATCACTGGAACACGTTTTTCACCATTTCCTCAATGGGGTCCTCATCACTCGATGTTGTCTCGTAGCTGCAATGGTCCGACGAACACGCGCACCGATCGCTGAACCACTGCGCCATGTCGTGGTCGCCGACAGTCAATTTACGTCGCAACTTGTCTGTCAACGGGGGCACGAACTCGCGAGGCAACAACCACGTCGATAGATTGAACAGGTCCAAGAACACCTTGTAACGATCGCTGTAATCATAGAAAGACCTGATCAGAGTGCATGCGTTACTATCTGGTTCGAACCACAGGCAGCACCATGACAATGGGTGGAATTTTCGAAACGGTGTAAAGGTCAGTTGGGCGTAAAGGTCAGTGTAAAGTTCGGTCGGCGTAGCTCGGTGTAAACGTGAAACATTGCCTGTTATTAACGTGGAATGTTTCAAGTTTACACCGAGGTCTATCACACTGAGCTGTCGACCGAGCTTTCCACCGACCTTTACACCCAACTGACCTTTACACCGTTTCGAAAATATCACCCAATGCTTGAAATCAGAAAACGAGAGGGGCACCGCACACAATGACACCAATGCTGTGAGTGATGCTTTGGCAATCCACATGATTTGAAAACGTTTACAACTTCTCCAACAGTTGACAAAGTTTATGAGATAACAAAGCCCAGTCGGTGCGACATCCCTGACAAGAATCTCAGATGTTAGACATCCATAAGTGAACTTGATGTTACAACTGTACCTGATGGTCGACCTCAAGTACATGTACCCGGACGATCCTCCAGTGCCCTGTTTGGCGCCGAGTTGACGTTGCACCAGAAGAACATGGTTGTCTGAAACATTAGCCCGTTTGTATATGCACGTCTGCAAGTGAAGCAATTGAAACATCATCCATACATCGCCACTTTGTGATGAGCGAGTCGATATCCATCAGATAGTTGAGTATCATGTACGGCTGCGAAAATCGAGGCAGATCGCGATAGAAGTTGATCATCAGCGCGCCTTGCATCGCCTTGTGCGACAGACGCCGTTCGCCTGCCAAGTGTGATGTTTCACGGTTTGAGTATGTAACAATGTGAAAGCAAGCAAACGGCGGTATGTTATTGTGTCAACAACCTTTCATTACGAATGCGTCGTGAATTTCCGGATCGAGAATGCTTTCGAACGACATTCGCAACTTCTCGAATTCGCACAACGAGGTCTGTCGTGCCTTCTCGTTGTCCAGTTCCTGACAAGAAGTGAGACCACTGTCAACAAACATAGTGCACATGCTCGGTATAGTTAGGGCGAAGTCAAACTTGGTGTTAGGCCCGGTCCTTTTTCACATGGCCTCTTAGTTTCTGATGTCGCTATTTTTGATGCCAGCTTAAAAGTTGTTCCCAGACAGCACACAGCAAATAAACATTTTTTGCGCTGGTCGAAAATAGGGGCATCGGCAAAGCTCGAAATACAGTATGTTCGACGCAAAAAGGGTCACGTGATCAAGGCAAGACCCTATTGGACTTGAACGAACACCGAGTATTATTTCGCTCTTAATGTTAGTGCCCACGTGCCTCAGCGTTATTTTCCAATCCCTTCAAATACGCATAGACCGACGCTCGATACCGTATCCAAAATGTCTCCGTTTGCTCCGGTGCGACCACGCCCGGAGTGCGCTCCAGCCAACGCTGAAATAGTTTGAGTTCAATCTTTAAATAAATAAATTCACAAATTTATAAAAGAGGTAAAAAAATTAAATAGGCTCAAACCTGCACCAAAGTTAGCAGCGATGGCTCGTCCTCCGATCGCTGCAGCTGCTCAAGCTCTTTTGTCGCACGAAACGCGTTTCTGCATGGTTTCGCGGACTTTATTTTCATTGTTTTCAGCACACATTGTGAAACATTAACTGTTTCATTTACCGATAGTGCGACGCGTTGTATTTGACACGCCGTTCGTCAGTGACGCCCAGTTTGTTCTCGAGCAGACGAAACTGCAAACTTTGAAAACCGGACGCCGGCTGCAGGAACGTGCTGAAATCGAATTAGCCATTGATTGGTTTCGTATTGCTACTGTCCCGATTTATTATCAAATATATCAGCAGTGGCGCACCGAAATTCCAGAAAATCCAGCGGTGACATGGTCTCGAGAATGAGAATTTGATCGACAAGCAGCTTGAGAATTCGAACGATGCGCTCCAGCAACGACACAACGCGCAACGTTTGCGTTTCGTCCAGTTCCTGAAGACATTTTAGTTTTGGTCCACTGAGATACGATAATCGCATGGCATAGTAGATCGAGCCTGGTGCTCGTTTCAAAATGAGTTGCTGTTTAAACGCATTATTTTTGCATGTAAATTCTCGCATTTCTCGGAAATATTGCCGGAGCCCAGAAATGTTTTGTATTTTTGCATGCAACTTATTTCCGGGTTCTGGATCCCGGCTTTAACCTAAGTTCGCTCTGAACAGTATCACTGCTGATAATTTTGACAGTATTGCGGCGATAAAGAAAATTTTTTAAAAAGGATCGCAACCAACCTTGGGAGTGAATAGTTGTCGAACACGATCGAGATCAAAGATGATTTGTTTGAACCACAGCTCGTATGCCTGATGCGTGATGATGAACAAATGTTCGTCGGCCACGCCGTCACCCAAACGATTGCGCTGGCCCGATTCGCTCAGCATTTGTTGCGAATCAAGCAGTTTGTGCAGCTGCACAAATGGACTGGGGTGTCAGAGACTTGGTGGGCTGGTCTTGTTTTTGGCTTATATTAATGTCCTCAACCCACCCCTAATGCCATGTAATACACTGTATTTTAATATACCCTTTAGTTCAACCGGCCAGTCAGGGCTGCTTGCCTTGACGACTTGAGTTGACGACTGAACATTGGCCCTCGTTTCAGCACGCTTACAGAATTTCGTGCTCATTTGCAGCACATCGATTCCAACCACAAAGCAGTTTTCCTTGGACTTGGAGTTGCCCTTTTCATGGCGAAATGATTGGGAACTGGCTTTTTCGTCATGCATCGTAGTGTTGTAAACAGGAGGTTGACGGCATTAGGGATGGGGACCAAAATCAGCGTTCGAAAGAACTTCCTCCACGGAAGGTTGAATTACAAAGAGACTAGAGCTTGTCTAGGTACTCTCATCTGGGAAACCATTGTTTGCAAAGGTCTGATTTGCACACTTTTTTCGATCTGAACGGAAAACGCCGGCTTCTATCTTGACAAACCTGCAGATACTCGCCATAGGTGACTCCCAGTCCATGGTCGACCTTGTTCACCCCGTCCTGTGCTGGATCGCCGTTTTCGGTCGTACCCGTACCGTAACCCATTGGACACCCGTTGGTTGACATTTTGGCCTTGAGTTAGTCGATGTTGAATTTGTACGTGGCAGATGAAAGCTTGAAACACGTTTTGAACACGCTACCGTAACCAGATCCGGTGCAACTGGGCCTGCAAACTGGGCCGCAATCCTAACACCAAAGAAGACAAAACATGCCCAAAAAGTCAGTAATAAACATATTTACAGCAAATCAGCATGCAGTCAAAAAGTGACGCGATGTAAACACAACAGCCACGCGCACGTTTTTCTTGCAAAAACGACCGTATAAATTTTATTGCAAATTAATGCGTGTGCACTTGGAACATTGACAACGGTGCACGTGGGTGTAGCGGCGATTTTACACGTAAATGTACATATTGTACTACAATTATAGAGTAGAGATCAGTTGTTTCTGAAAAAAGCTGCCTGATATTTAAAGTACATTCTCTTGCAAACTACATGTTACGAATACGATATAAAAAAAACTCAGTGATTTTGCATTTGGTGAAATCTTGACAGTTTCGACCACTATTTGCATAACAACCACCCCAGGACCAGGTGTTTCGTTGTAACTTGTAACCACGTGTGCATTGCATGTCAGGTGTGACACACAGTGGGTCGAATTCTCAATCACCCGTCAACATTTGGTTGCGAATCTAGCGTACAGATATTCACAGAACTGGTGAAACATTTTGTAGTGCAGAAGTTGAAACGAAACATTGAATCATGGTTATATGCAATCGTTTCGTGACCCCCTCTTCGAGAATTGCACGTGTGCAATGATGGCGTGCGTGGCGCGCGTTGAGAAAACGACCCATTGAACTTTCGTATAGCGGTTTCCTAATTCGGTTTGAGTGCGTTTCACGCATGAGAAGAGAATTGCGGTCTGCGGCCGTGTAATGGAATACAGTGTGGCTAATCAAATCGGTTCAATTATCATAGTTATCTAGAAACAGCGAAAATAAGCTGCTTTCGAACGACCGTTTTTACAACCGACGTCCAAGTATTTATTGATATTTGATCATCCACCGCGTGTTTATCAACGAAACAAACAAAAACGTTTAATTCAGTAGAACTTAGAACACGCGCCACAATTGACGATAACTGGGTTTGCTCAGATGCACGTCACAACGATTCGATTTAATAGGACGTTTCCAGCTCATTTACGTTGCAAATTGCAGAAATTATTCAAGAAGTTAATTGCGGACGCTTCAACTGTGCGTGTGCGGTGATCATGAACAAGGAACAAGAAGAGACATTTTGCCGCGCTTTCCTGGAATAATCCAGCAATAACGCGATAAAACTGTTTAACACACAAAAACCCTTAAATTATATTCAACAGTATATTTTTATTTCAACTGTTTTCAAGTTCACATACCCGGATGCAAAAACGTTTATTTCCATGACGTGACCTGACGTGTGACGGACAGATTACTGCGTTGCGTAACATACCGATAGACGATTATTGTGCACAATTCAGCGAAATAAAAGAAGACGACAAGCCAGGATTTTAGAAGATCTATGCTGAGCTCAAGCTCAGTAATTATCGCGAATCACTCCAAAATCACACATGACACTGACTGGCATGCGATCCCCAGCAACACACGTGTCCACAGCCAGTGAAACAGCACATGGTCGAATTCCAATGCTTGATACAATCTTGCGCCTGATTCATAAAGGCAGGGTGTTTTGAGACTTTGGGCCGTATATGAACTTTTAACGCAAATCCACTGGCATGGACTTGGCATAGGCATGGCGAACTTTGATTGAGCTGTATACGGCCCGAATTTCGACCAGCGCAAAAGTTATTTTGGTGCAAGGGGAACAACTTTTGCGCTGATAGAACTTAGTGCGCCAACCCTATCACAAAATACATCTCAAATTGTCCTATGCTCGAGCCAAGTATATGATCAAAGTTGATATACAGCCCATTGTGTTCAAGGATAGTGCATAACAAAGATGACCCAACCTCAAAGCATTCCTCCAAGCAGACATGCGGCAGACTTTGTGGCGGGGGACACTGTTGGTTGGTGATTGTCAATGGCTTGGCTTGACGCTGGATCAAAGGGGGATATGCCACAACCACGCATACCAATGGGACCAGCTGCAAATAATATGCAGTAATTGTCATGTCAGTCAATTTTTCGTACAACAAGCACTTTAGAAAACTGACTGCATAAACTCACTGACATGTTTCTACGAACTGCCTAAAACTAACGACATAACCTCGCGCCTTGCATATCGTGCCTCACTTATTCCTCACTTTGGGTTAAGCCGCTGAAACATTAAGACAAAGCCTAAACATAGGCTGGAGTCACACATGAATTGAAGCAAAGATTAGCCCTAAGTGCATCATTCTGATGCGTTAATTTTCCTCTCAAATGACCGGTGCCTGTTGGAGAACGCGCGGGCGCGACGTTATCATGTCAGTCAGGGCTTGTTTTCCCTGTATGGAGTTATGAAACCTTGTTGTATTGAAAGACTGGCTGGTACATGACAGTTGCTCAAATAATACGAATAATGAAGCGACTGCCCGATCGCGGATGGAAAAACACATCAGAGCACAAACCGTCAGCAATGTTCGTAGCATTGTTTGTGACTTGATTTTGTGTGCAATTGGTATTTTTGCGAGCCAAAGAATAAATTCTTCTTCTTAATACACTATTATTCCTTCGGTGAGTCGCAATACCATTTCATAATATGTTTGAGGTTGCCAGTATGATATGGGCGTCAGCCAGGGTGTGAATGTGGCCAGATGTTACATTTTGTGACCAGACGGAAATAAAAAGTGTTTTTATCTTTGGCAAGCCGCACCGTTTTAGTTGATACAATTATAAAAAGACTGCCTTTTGCGAAGAAAACAACACATTTGTTATTTGCCAGAGAATGTTACTAAAGTACCGTGGCGAAAAAGAACAAGACAATACCCGTTTGATGAGCTATTGGTTAACAGTTTGCAGGGCGATATTGTAAAATAATTACATAATGCGCTACACCGGAGTTAAAAAAACAATTATTTTGTTTTAAAATGCAAGCGATAAAATATTATCACCAAGAGTAGGAACAACAGTAAACAGTGAACCAAAAACAAAAAAACCAAAGGAACGATAAAAATTCAATGGCAAGAGCCGAAACACTGTCTCCAGGAACATTCCAACAAGAAAACGCTGGATTCACAATAACGGCCACTTCTGCACTCGTAAAACATGCATTTCAATCACAGCATCAATTTCTTGCTGACAATTTCATATATAGTGCGCTCACGAAAGTATGGCATATGGTCCTGAAATGAGTGAGAAATAACGTTAAAATTCGAATCATGAAAAAATCGCGAACAAAATTCGAACCTGTGTAAAATTAATAATGGCGTCACGCGTGATGTACTCGGCAAAGCGACACGCAAACATGCCACAATCGCTGCCATTACGTTGTTGCGGAATATCCTGATGTTTCAAGGCAACGCGTCGGACGAATAGTGGCGTGAATCGAAGCGTGAAGCTGCTTACCTTCATAATTCTCAGGTCCCATTCGGTCATATCAAATTCTTGTTTCTTTTTGTCCAAATGCTCGGCTTTCAGATATTCACTGAAACAAAACCGTGGTGTGAATTAGGGCTCGCGCGGGAAATTTTTTTGAAGGACGGGAAAAGTTGGGGAAATTTCCCGTTTTCCCCAAGGGTCCGGGAATTCTTGCGGGAAATAGAAGTTTGGAATTTTGAAGGACGGGAAATGTCGCGGGAAATGGTTTTCAGAATTTTGAAGGACGGGAAATTGCGGGAAAAGGCCTATTTCCCGCGGGAAATGCGGGAAAACGGGAAATTTCCCGCGGGAAATGGCGGTATTTCCCGCACAAAACAGGAATTTCCCTTAAATTTCCCGCTGAAAATAGGAATTTCCCGTAAATTTCCCGCGGAAAACAGATATTTCCCGTAAATTTCCCGCCCTAGTTTTTTGGTTTGAGAAGTTACTAATGCAATATCTGGCCGCTATAAGCGTTCCTTTGATGTGGATGACAAGTCCTGTTGTCTGTTGATGTAAACTGGCAATGTAAAAGTAAAGGTGAAGTTGCCCTTTGGGAGATGAACAACAACCGTATGACAGTATTTACCAAGAATTCAGGCCTGATCATGCTGAGACACGTTCAAGCGAGCATTATCTGGTTACGCACACGTGCCATTAATGGCCGTGAATTTCTCGATTGAGCGGTTCAGTGCGTGAGCCGCTAATTGTAAGTTGAAAATGCAGTCTAAGTCAATTGCTCAGAGTTGTGATCCTCATGAACATGCCTGAAGGAGCCAAAAACTCTATTTCCCCAACCCATACTAAAGAAGAAAATCCAACAAAAGATGATCTGATCGCTTCGATTTCCCGTTTCCCGCGGGAAATTTCACGGGAATTACTCACGGGAATTCCCGCGCGGGAAATGGTCGAAGGACGGGAAAAATCGGGAAATGGCCGATTTCCAGCGGGAATTTTCAGGCACTATTTCCCGCGGGAAATGGAACTATCGAAAATATTTCCCGGGAAACGGGGACGGGAAATTTCCCGCAAATTTCCCTCCCTCCCGCGAAATTCCGCGGGAAAAAATTTCCCGCGCGAGCCCTAGTGTGAATCGCGGCTAATATTCATGAGGTCAACGCACATCCACAACGCTGGACGTCAACGCTGACGAGAGGACCAGCGTTGACCATTGGCGTTGACGACCAAACAATTGGCTCGTATCGCAGCAGGACCGAACCAAAAGCGCACAACCCCAGCCACACACAGTCATTCGCCTACCGTATGTCAATCAGGCACTGTTTGTTCTGGCCGCCCATCGAATCATAGTAGCTGATCGTTTTGTACCGGAAGTCCACCGTCTGAATATTTACCAAAAAGTAATCGCCAAACAACAATATAATATTAATTAGATTAAGTAGTTTGCAAAATCCCGACAGAACCCTACAAACGACCTTCGACAGAAAAAATCGTCAGCCGAAGCCTAACCACAGGCCTTAGCACAAGCTCAACGTCGGGCACTAAATACAAGCAGAATCCAAAGCCCTAAATTTATGTTGTCGAGATTTTGTCTGTCGGGATTTTGTTTGTGGGAATATTTTATCCGGTTCCCAATAATTATGCAACAACAACAACAACTGGCACGGACATGCACTCACCGCCAAACACCAGTGGACGCCGAGATGGACGGGAATAATGAGAATGTTGTGCGCGAAAATGTCGACTTTGCGCGTCCACCGTTTCACGCCGGCGTGACCGGATTGGTTGATTTTGGGATAGAAGAATGTGTTGAACGAGTATGAACTCGGCAGTTGGTCGTCGGTGGCACCGCGCGCGCACAGCAATTGCATGTAGAAATTGATCACCTGTCAAACGAAGCAAGGGACTGGTGTAATTGGTGCAGGGTGATGATGACTATGGTCCGTCCACGTGAGAAAAACATACTTGCTGAACTTTCTATCACACACACTGAACAACCGACCTCATCATTGAGCCAATTGAGTCCGGTCAACGTGCGTACATCGTTACGCGTGATTGTCAATGTAAAACCATCAGCCAGTTTCTCCTGGGCGCTGCCCGGCCCAACTGCTGCGCGCACCACGTCCAATTGTTTGGTCGATAATTCTGCGAAACAGCAATAAAGGGCACTCAGAAATGCGGCAATAAACTCAAAAGTATGGAAAATGACGACAAACTTGGGAACTCATCCTTGATCAGTGGTTCGGGGAACTCGACAAAATTCAAATCCTGGAATCGGTGCCGCAGGAATTGCTCTTCGGCGTAACGCCGGTTGAAGCTCGCGCGCTGCAATTAGTTGGAATGAACTCATGGTATAAAAAGAAATACAAAAAACAAATAAAAAGAAACAAAACAGAAAACTACCGATTCCTGACGCATCATTAGCTCGACACTGAGCTGATGGTTCTGCGCCCGTCGACGCTCGCGCTTGACCAGGTATTCGGACTGACTGAAAGAAAAAACCACAGGAAAAACTTGAAAAATTCAGCCATAAAAATCCAAGAAAATTTTCAGGCAACAAACGCACGTTTGGAGAAAGACTTGATCGGGATTGAAGTCTTCGAAACGTTGCGTCAATCGACCGACCCGCTCCGCCGACAAATGATGGCGTCGATGTTGGGCTTGTGGTTGATTGGCTGGCGTCACTGCTGCTGCTGGACTGGTCGCTGGAACAACAGCTAATGCACAATACGCATGCAAGCAAACGGGGAAGAATAAGAATCACAAATGAATAAAGGTCGATAGTATCACAGTTGGTGATCGGTGTGGTGGTGTTGATCACGTGACCGTTCCGCAAAAGAGCCAACGGTTTATGGGTCGCTAACCAAAATGGTTCTCAGATTGCTAAAAAATAACATACACGCTGGTCGAAGCTATTGTCGCAAAATATGCTGCGCATAAAAAAGCCGCGCGACCGAGGCCAGACCAGACCAATCACAAAGTTTGGGAGTAGCGTCCGATCAAAACACAATTCATAACAGAAGCACCAACGTGACTCTGAATCGAGTGTGATGGTGGACGCTGGTGTTGGACTGCGTGACGTCGACGATCGTGTCGACACCAAATCGTCCAACAACGATCGTACACTGTCCACACGGTCGCGCATTGGGTCGGACGTCGATGGGTGTTGGGCGTGGTCGGATAGGGCTGATGCGAAACGCACACGATCTGAAATTTAGGACTGGTGTATTTATGTTTCGAAAATCACCAGGTGCAATCTGCACCCAAATGTCTCAGTTTTGGGTGTAGATTGAAAATATTTATAGGCGCAAGTTGACTGATTTACACATAGAATGACATAATTCTAAATACAGATTGTACATGAACCCCAAATTTTAGCTGCAGATCCCACATTTTAGATGCATATTGCACTTAAAAATGGCAAAGGATTAGGTGATGATCGCATCGAGCAGGACAATGGTGGGACGAAACTGTGTGAAGGTACAATCTGCCCCTATGAACACTTGTGCACCTCGACCGAGATCTTGCAATCTGCAGCCCGAATTTTTACATTTTGTGACGTGTAAAATAAAATTCAAGGCGCAAATTATGACTGAAATTCAGACCATGTGGCCCGAATTGCACCTGGCTGCCACACGCACGCTTCATCCGATCACAATTGTTTACAATGTGAATCGGCAAGTGTCAAAATAGTGGCGTACACAGCTTCACTTTGGGGGCGCCGGCGCATTTTCACACAAAAGTCAATTCTTGCCCCCAAATGTTCCCCAAATTTTGCAAAGTTATGGGATCAACGGCCATGGATCAAAACGCAAATAAAACAACAAACGGCCAACCGACCAACAGATCGTGACAATCGCTGTTGTGGGCGCGACGGCGATTGGTAATCGACACCAACACTGCGCAACAGATCGGCGTATCGATTGCGTTCGTCCATATCCACTGACTGAAATGGTAAAAACACAACTGAACTGCCTGAACAGCACAGCAATGGAAATTTAATGCGGGTGGAAACAAATAACGCTGGCTGATCACATGTATGTACATACAGTTGCATTTTTTCCGAAGAAATATATTTACTGAAAGTTTTTATAAAAAAACCCGATCTTTTTCGATATTTTTCTGTGCCATAAGGGCTATTCGCCTGTTAAACGACCAAAAGACATAGAAAGTGGTGCTTTTGCACGATTTGCGAAAAGTGACTTCGCGACTTCCCATTTTTAGAAAATGTCGATTTTTTTGTGCTTCGCACTGCCTGGAAAATTATCGGTTGGTGATTTTGGCTCCGGAAAAAGCGGTTTTTCTGATTGTTTTTTTTTAAATCTGCAACTGCGCGTAAATATAGGAAGGGCACAACTAGAGACGTACGGTTCGATTCGTTTGCGTCACGTTCACAATCGACGAGCTGCGCGACGTTGAACTGGATATGGTTATGGGAGCACCGTAGTTTTGAGCAGATGGGGAATAATCGACTGCTGAAAACTGACAGCCAATCACATCGAACAGTCGTGTTTGAACGTTTTTAAGTTTCCCACTCACATCGATTCGACACATTGGCTGAAACATCAGCCCATTTCCGGCGTACACGGTCCGACCGATCGAACGGCGATTGATAACTGACTGGCCGAGACTGGTGGGCGGCAAGCGGCGACGGGGGGAAGGGGCCGTGGTGCACGACTGCAACGAATCGACAAACGGTACTCATGGTAGATGACTGAATTAGTTACTCAATAATAATAATTTAAATTCAACAGCAATTTTACCGGCCACAATTTTCGGTTCATCGTCATCGTACTGTTCTCCATTGCTGCCATTGGCTGCTGTTGTGGACGGGTCAGACCGATGGAGGCCGATAAATAAATCGGGCGCCTGTTGTGAGAGGCGCATAGAATTCAGTTTTGTGGATGTAGAAAGCAAAATCGCCCTTTTCCGATCGCAAAAAAACAACGTTTTTTTGATAAAATAAGCACAAGTCAAATTTCATTTCATCCGAAGCCATTACCGATCGGGTCTTCATACCTGCTGTTGTTGTTGTCGTACGGCAGAAGTGGATGGTTGTTGCGCTGCGTCTGCGTCATCGTCGTCAGTTTCGTCGGTCAAATCAATCAACGGCGGTGATTGGTCATCGACATTCGACATATTTGAGTGACCAATCAGTGAGGCGACCGCCAGTCGTTTGTCCAATCGATGCGGGTTACGGTAGTGATAGTGGGACGTCGGCGACAGGGTAAAACTCGAACCGGGTGTGGGTGGAGTGACCAGCACCTGCTAGGGCAGGGATCGATCACAATGGACTAAATTGACATAAATGACGAGCGGGGGTTATTTTGCAATTTCCTGGTAAGTTTGTTACCAGGCAGGGCGCGCGTGCACCGTCGTTGAGCCCATTTTGGAGTATTGGAATTTTTTTTGCAAAAATACTTCTGAGAAACAACGTATTTTGCCATTTTTGGGCAGCTCGAGCTGGCTTTTTTTCAAAAAAGAATCTTGAAAAAAGAATCTCAGACTATTTGTTCTCGCAAATTTGAAGACGCACCAAATTTTTACCCCATAACAAATATTGACTTGCGCAAAACAGTCACAGCAATCGATCAAACTAACTTTTGGCGTGTAATACGCGGCACGATTCGATGCGCCAGCCGCAGGTGTCAGTGGAATGGCCGGTGGTTTCGACGAGAATCCTTTGACGAATTCCCACGCTTTGCGCGCAATCTGGCTGACGAACGACGGTTGATGAGTCGGATCTGAAACGTCGCGCAGCATTAGTCGTGACACGAAAATGAAGATCGTCTTGCTCAAAACAGACACAATGGGCCGAACTCCCGACGACGCGCGCTGCTTTTGCTCGCACATTTGGCTGGTTGATATTTTATGAAGGATGTGAAAAACACTTCACAACACAAAACGTGAACATGAAACATTGCACCGTTGAAGCATATCGCGCACCTCCTTTCGACTCGACAATTGTATGCGCGCATGCACTTATGGCTCGCAAAAGTGCTTCTCGTCTTGCTCTACAGCAAACACCAGCCAAAAATAAATCACAAACGTGAACGATAGAAGTTGCGTTCAAGTTGGTCGTTCAACGACTGATGACTATGTCGTGCTCGTTTGACTGGCGGAGCCTGTGGCGCGGCGAATTCGGTGGTCACGTGATGGTGATTGGCTGATGTTGATTGCTGTAATGGGAATACACTCTCAAATCGGGTCAGAGAGATGTCGGGTGCCGCCAGATGTCGGTTTCTTGGGACCCGAACCTATTGGGGGAATACCTACAGCACCACGCCAAACATCGCGGGATACCTACTGTACCAGGCGAAAGGGGGACAACTACTGTACTGCAACACCGTGTCGGGTATTTTTAGAACTGCCGGTGTCGGGTGTCGTTTTTTTTGAAGACGTCGGGTGTCCGGTACTTCCACATGTCGGGTAGCCCCTGACTTCTAACCCTACTCTCATTCGTGCCAGCCGCAGGAGTATTACTGGCGTAAAGTACCGGTCCTTATCTTTCAAACAGTCCTTTCCGTGAAGAAACTTAGAAGAAAGTTTTTTCAAATACATTTCCAGTACCTAACATAGTGGGGAGCAAGGTATGTGCACAGGACGCAGATCGCCACAGCACAAAATATTGCCCTCATGAGATGCGAAAATACTGGGGCGATCAGCACAAGTCTTTTACAGAAGCGCACAAGTAGTGTGGATAAAAATGTGCTGGACCAGACTATTGCTTGCTCACCAGATTGCGCTTTCTGTTTCTCCACCGATAATTGTGACCGAGTTGTTGCTCTGATCTGGAGGTTGTTGCTTGATGGCCAACGTTTGCGTCGTCACCCGTACGATTGGTTCCGCCAGACAAAAAATCGAAGAAGTTTCGCAAACTCATGGCAGTACAGCCAGTGGTGGCGTCGGCGTCATCAAGTACGACTGAATTTAGTCAGGAGAGCTTTTTCTTTTGGCCAATCAGGCACGCAAACGAGAGAAAATGTCTGAAACTAAACTTTCACATTCGATTCATGGATCCAGAGTGCAGTTCCTGGGCAGTGCTGTGGCTACTTCTGAGGGGGATACTGTACCTTGCGGCAAAGAGGGGGAGATACCGGGGTACTGTACCCAGAATTTTGGGGGGATATCCAACTTGGGGGTTGGGGGGAAGAAATTTTAGGGGGAGTGGGAAGATACCGTATCATACTACTTTCGCGAGAATTCAATTTTTATAGGTCAAATTTTTGCACGTGGTACTTTTGGGGTGAAATTTTGGAAAAGTTGGGGAAGATACCGTCCGTACCCGTACCAGAGAGCGGGAGGGGAGACAGTGTACCTCAGCCAGTGCGGGGGGCCACATACCGTACCGGCGACGGGAGATCGTATTGTCGGAAATAGAAGCCCCCATTAATTGAACCCCACCTACCGTAAAAACCTAAATACAGCCCCCCGGAATAGAGCCCCCCAAAAAGGGGTCAGTGAATTAATAGAGCCCCCCCGGAATAGAGCCCCCTAAGTAACATCCCCTATACTGTAGTGTATTAAGGCTTGATAGTGGTGTACAGGTACATTTATGCACGTTTGTTGTTTTGTTCAGAGCACATAATACGCCTCCTATTGACGAATAGACACGAATAAATGCGGTTACAAGCGAAAAACATCCTTTCAAACCCGTTTTTAGGGGTTTTTGGGGGGTATTTCTGGGAACAATTTTTCAGGTTCGGGTCAGTGAATTAATGGAGGCCCCCCGTAATAGAGCCCCCCAAAATGGGGTCAGTCGGTCAGTGAGTTAATAATAGAGCCCCCCTTCTATTTAGGTTTTTGCGGTAAATGGCTCGAAATCAAAAATAGAACCCCCCATTAATAGAACCCCACACCCCCAACGTTCACCGTACCGCAGATTAGTGGTTGCAGAGGTGGGGATCGGGCCGGCCCGGCCCGACGTTCGGGCCCTGGCCGGGCCGAGGTTTCCGGCCCGAACGGTCGGGCCGGGCCGGGATGGTCGGCCCGAAAAGGCCCGACATCATCGAATTTCAATAAAAAATCGTGATTTTTTAGGCTAAATTTGCCAAACTTTCTCGCGATTCCGTAAATTAGTACCGACCTCCATGATTATCAGGTATTTCTAAACCAAAAAACCGTAATTTTTGCACCAAAAAATTGCTTCAAAATATCATCAGAAAAAGTCGGGCCGAAAAAATCGGGCCGGGCCGGGCCGACTTTTTTCCAAGTCGGGCCGGGCCGGACTTCCCGGCCCGAACCGTCGGACCTCGTCGGGCCGGGCCGGGCCGAGGTAACCCGGCCCGATTCCCACCTCTGAGTAGTGGTTGGTATGGTAAGGCTGCGTTGTTGCGTCAAACGTTGTTTAAGCTTGCGTACAAATTCAAATTCAAATTTTATCTGCACGCTTTCGCAAAGACCTTTACACAAGATCCGGAGAAACCCTAAAAAAATGAACATGAGTATTAATAAACGGAAAAAAAGAACACAAACACACGCGTACACAACAGAATACAGCTTTTTAAGCATAATTGCCGCTATTAAAGCTAGAAAATTCAGAAAACCGGTGCGTTTCCATTGTCGTTTATTCATTCATGTTCACATTCTTTGTTATTAACACTGTTTTATTTTAAGGGTTTTTCCGGATCTTGTGAAGGTCTTCGCGTAAGCTTGCAGATAAAATTTGAAATTTGAAAACAAGCCATTTTTAGGGGCATTATTAACAATGATTTTTTTCGTCGGGGGGCCAAATGAAAAATATAACCCCCCAATAATTGACCCCATAAATTGAACCCCCAAAATGACCCCAGCAGAGATCGGAAACGGGCTGGCCCGGCCCGGGCCGGGCCGCGATTTTGGTGTTGGTCGACCGGGCCGGGCCGGGCCGGAGATTTGGGGGGACCGGGCCGGGCCGGGCCGAGCAGCCCGGCCCGGTCCGGCCCGGTATGCCTAAATTTGAACGAAATTACCATTTTTTGAACCAAAATTTTGAAAATTTTTGCGCTTCGCGCAATAACATTTCCTAGTTCTTGATCTTTTCAGTCATCGTTTTGAAGAAAGAAGCAGTAGCTACCCATACCCAGGCCTTTGCTTTGCAGCAATCAATCTACTCCTACTGTACCACCAAAAAAGCCTGCCTGCAATCAACCTACCTACTGTAGTACCGACCGGCCGAGCTGGGGGGAGTCGTCCGGGAACAAAATTTTATGTCTACATCAGAGGTGGGAATCGGGCCGGGTTACCTCGGCCCGGCCGGCCCGACGAGGTCCGGGGGTCGGCCCGGCCCGGCCCGACAGTTCGGGCCGCGAAGTCCGGCCCGGCCCGGCCCGACTTGAAAAAAAGTCGGCCCGGCCCGGCCCGGCCCGATTTTTTCGGCCCGACTGTTTCTGATGATATTTTGAAGCAATTTTTTGGTGCAAAAATTACTGTTTTTTTTGGTTTAGAAATACCTGATAATCATGGAAGTCGGTACTAATTTGCAGAATCGCGAGAAATTTTGGCAAATTTAGCCTAAAAAATCACGATTTTTTTATTGAAATTCGATGATGTCGGGCCTTTTCGGGCCGGCCACCCCGGCCCGGCCCGACATTCCGAAAAGTCGGCCCGGCCCGGCCCGGCCCGACCGTTCGGGCGGGAAACCTCGGCCCGGCCCGGCCCGAACGTCGGGCCGGGCCGGGCCGGCCCGATCAGTGTTGGAGGTGGGGGGGGGGGGGGGGGGGGGGCCCCCCCCCCCCCCCCCCCAGTACAGTAGGTATCCCCCCCTCGCCTGGTACAGTAGGTATCCCCCCCGATGTTTGGCATGGTACAGTAGGTATCCCCCCCGATTTTCACCCCGGTACAGTAGGTATCCCCCCCCCCGATTTTGCCCCAAAAGTGCCAATTTTTGACCAAAATGGCCGAAATTAGTGCAAAATCAGTGGATTTTACCTCAAATTACCCGAAATTCGCGCGCTACGCGCGCAAATACTACGTTTTCACACGATTCCACACATAATAAACACATAAAAAATTTTCACCCCAAAACCAAACCCCCCCCCCCAACCCCCCCCCCTAGGTACATAACCCCCCCCCCCAGGCCATCGGCTCTGGTACAGTAGGTATCCCCCCCTCTCCGAGCGCGGTACAGTAGGTATCCCCCCCTCCAGAGTACCTCCAACACTGGGCCCGATTCCCACCTCTGGTCTACATATTGATGAGAATGTACTCTTAAGCGCTAATTTCGCGCTTCACGCGCGATTTTTCGCCTATATGGAGTGAAAAATACCGATTTTAAACCATTTTGAGCCAAAAATTATACCATACCTACTACACTACTGTACCAACCGGGGCGGCGACTTACGTACTGCATCAGGATGGCGCGTCAATCTACCTACCTACCTTTCCCCCCAGCTGTACCAACCAGTGAAAACAAGTATTCTGCAGAAAATTTTCGAATTTTTTTCAGCTTTTTGGACTTTTTTAGTTTTCAGCCCTTGAAAATTGGCTGACCGGGCCGGGCCGGGCCGGGCCGACCTCAAGCCAAAACGGGCCGGGCCGGGCCGACCTGCAGCCCTCCACCGGGCCGGACTTTTCGCCGACCGGGCCGGGCCGGGCCGACTTTACCCGGCCCGTTTCCGATCTCTGGACCCCAGTGAAAAAATAGACCCCCCGCCCGGGTTCTGTTTCCGACAGACAATACGGAGTCCAGCTACAGCACTAAGCCTGAATCGAAGCCTGAGCCAAAAGTTGAACGAAAGAGAAATCCAGAGTTGGATTCCGTTGTGAATTCTACCTTACCTCCTGTTGCCCCTTGTATTTTAGAAGATTGACTATTATACGGAAATCCACCCGTTTTGTGTGTGCTTAAGCATAGTCCCATACTTATTAGGCTTCTATTTCAGGCTTAGGCTTAGGCTTGCGGTTAGGCTTCGGCTTAGGCTTAGGCACCAGTCTGAATCAAATAAAACACACAGCCACGACGAAAAACGGCTGTATCTCTCGTGCACGCGTGCTCGATCGGGTGGATTTCCGTATAATTAGTCGCTCGTGTATTTTAGATACGGCCGGCAACGGTTCTTTTGTTTGGATTTTCCGGAGGCCAGTTGCCCGGTGAAGTTTTGAACACGACGACCTTTTGATGAACACTCGACCCTTAGCCTTATCAAATACAAAAAGAACCAACGCTTCAACGCATTTTCTCAAGAAAAGCTGGTTTGAAAATTGATGGCCGTGAAAAAAATTAGCGACTTCGTATGGCAGATTTATCTCTTGACATAAAATTACCAGGGATCAGTCCAACCAATGGCAACAGTAAACGAAATGCGTGTCCTTGAAGACGAGTTAAAAATCTTTGGAAAATCATCCACGCCTATAAAAGGCAGAAAACGGCGTATTGAGGCCAGCCGCTTCAGATTACGTTTAAGCCCAAGCCTAAGAAGCCTGGGCGTAGGCCTAAGCCTAAGCCTAAGGCTAAACTCAAGAAAACAAACAAAAAATGATGGCTATGTTTTGACACCCCAACCCCGATTTCACTGTGATAAACACTATTTCTCATCATTTTGTGCATGTATAAATTAGTTTAAACCAAAAAAGCCAAAAAAAAACAAAAAATTTCACCGGCGCCGGCGGGACTCGAACCAGCGATCCCGCAGGCACGCACGAGTCCACCGCCTTCACCACTGAGCCAGCGAACCGACACACACTCCCGTCTAGCCGCTGCTACTATGTCTAGCGCTGCTGCTGTTTCGTTTCGTTTCGTTTTACTTTTCATGGTTATAATCACAAGGCATATGCGCAACATCAATATAATCATTGATAAAATGGATCGCATAACCTTATACTAACCACAAAACGTTTGTGATTATCGCAGTTCAGTCTCACAGTTTGCGATTTGAATGATCAGGTGTCCAGAAACGGTAGTATAAGCTGTCTAATACACACACGTGTATTAATTAATGCACACACAGCCAGCAGCGTGTAACGGTTAAACCTGATGATCAAGGGCACCTGGATGATTTTCCAAAGATTTTTATCTCCTATCCTAATGTGTCCTTGTGATTACAGCGAGGCGAGAGGGGTGTGTTTTTTGGTTCGGGGGCTCAGCGGAGGTGGTGGACTGAGCGTGCCTTCGGGGAGGGCTGGTTCGAGTCCCGCCGGCGCCGGTGAAATTTTTTGTTTTTTTTTGGGGGGGCCTATTTTTGGTTAAAACTAATTTATACATGCACAAAATGATGAGAAATAGTGTTTGTAACAGCGAAATCGGGGTTGGGGTGCCAAAACATAGCCATCATTTTTGTTTCTTTTCTTGAGCTTAGCTCTCTGCTTCGGGGCCGGCTTAGGCTTAGGCTTAGGCGTACGCTTAGGCTTCTTAGGCTTGGGCTTAAACGTAATCTGAAGCCGCTGGCCTCAAAACGCCGTTTTCTGCCTTTTATAGGCGTGGATGATTTTCCAAAGATTTTTAACTCCTCTTCAAGGACACGCATTTCGTTTACTGTTGCCATTGGTTGGACTGATCCCTGGTAATTTTATGTCAAGAGATAAATCTGCCATACGAAGTCGCTAATTTTTTTCACGGCCATCAATTTTCAAACCAGCTTTTCTTGAGAAAATGCGTTGAAGCGTTGGTTCTTTTTGTATTCTAGAAGCCAAGCGGTTGAGTGTTCATCAAAAAGGTCGTCGTGTTCAAAACTTCACCGGGCAACTGGCCTCCGGAAAATCCAAACAAAAGAACCGTTGCCGGCCGTATCTAAAATACACGAGCGTACTTAATCAGGACGGGGAAAATCCACCCGATCGAGCACGCGTGCACTAGAGATACAGCCGTTTTTCGTCGTGGCTGTGTGTTTTATTTGATTCAGACTGGTGCCTAAGCCTAAGCCGAAGCCTAACCGCAAGCCTAAGCCTAAGCCTGAAAGATGGCCTAAATAAGTATGGGACTATGCTTAAGCACACACAAAACGGGTGGATTTCCGTATAATAGTCAATCTTCTAAAATACAAGGGGCAACAGGAGGTAAGGTAGAATTCACAACGGAATCCAACTCTGATTTCTCTTTCGTTCAACTTTTGGCTCAGGCTTCGATTCAGGCTTAGTGCTGTAGCTGGACTCCGTATTGTCTGTCGGAAACAGAACCCGGGCGGGGGGTCTATTTTTTCACTGGGGTCCAGAGATCGGAAACGGGCCGGGTAAAGTCGGCCCGGCCCGGCCCGGTCGGCGAAAAGTCCGGCCCGGTGGAGGGCTGCAAGGTCGGCCCGGCCCGGCCCGTTTTGGCTTGAGGTCGGCCCGGCCCGGCCCGGCCCGGTCAGCCAATTTTCAAGGGCTGAAAATTGAAAAAAAGTCCAAAAAGCTGAAAAAAATTTGAAAATTTTCTGCAGAATACTTGTTTTCACTGGTTGGTACAGCTGGGGGGAAAGGTGTGGTAGGTAGGCCATTGACGCGCCATCCTGATGCAGTACGTCAAGTGCCTCGCCGCCCCGGTTGGTACAGTAGTGTAGTAGGTATGGTATTATTTTTGGCTCAAAATGGTTAAAATCGGTATTTTTCACTCCATATAGGCGAAAAATCGCGCGTGAAGCGCGAAATCAGCGCTTTTAAGAGTACATTCTCATCAATATGTAGACCAGAGGTGGGAATCGGGCCCAGTGTTGGAGGTACTCTGGAGGGGGGGATACCTACTGCACCGGCGCTCGGGAGGGGGGGATACCTACTGTACCAGAGCCGATGGCCTGGGGGGGGGGGGTTATGTACCTAGGGGGGGGGTTGGGGGGGGGGTTAGGTTTTTGGGTGAAAAATTTTTTATGTTTTTCTTATGTGTGGAATTGTGTGAAAACGTAGTATTTGCGCGCGTAGCGCGCGAATTTCGGGGTAATTTGAGGTAAAAACCACTGATTTAGCACTAATTTTGGTCATTTTGGTCAAAAATTGGCACTTTTGGGGCAAAATCGGGGGGATACATAATGTACCGGGGTGAAAATCGGGGGGGGGGGGGGATACCTACTGTACCATGCCAAACATCGGGGGGGATACCTACTGTACCAGGCGAGGGAGAAGTGGACCCCTGTACTGGGGGGGGAGGGCTACCCCCCCCCCCCCCCCCCCCCACCTCCAACACTGAGCAGTACGTAACTGAACGGAGAAC
>JASAMV010005648.1:0-11964 GCA_030248065.1 Rhynchonema sp. JSB1_4
AAACCTGAAAAAAATTTGAAACGCTGCTGTGACACGAATATGGCTATTTCAAAGTTTGATATTAAAGTCACAGCAACCTCCAACATTGTGGCAAAAACCGCAATGCACAATAGCTATTGAAACGTCCGCATTGTTGAATAAAAAAATAAAAGATTTCAGAAACCTGGTCATTTTTTGCTAGGTTTTTCTACTCGTGTAATTTTAAGCATCTGTGGTAAATGAAATAAGTTGTCAATTACAAATTAAAATCCTTTGATTATCAAGTTCCTTGCTTGTGCTTCCCAGTTTTCAAAACCCTACACAGCTCACACAATGTTTACCACAACATGCGCAAGGCAGCCATTCCACAGCGCACACACAACGACAATACACAGCCGGCACAGCGATAACACAGCAATGTTTCACAGCTGGCCAGCTTTGTGTGTGCGCGCTGTGGAATGGCTGCCTTGAGCATGTTGTGGTAAACATTGTGTGAGCTGTGTAGGGTTTTCAAAACTGGGTAGCACAAACAAGGAACTTGATAGTTAGATGATTTTTATTTGTAATTGACAACTTATTTCATTCACCACAGATGCATAAAATTACACGAATACAAAATCCTACCAAAAAATGACCAGGTTTCTGAAACCTTTTATTTTTTTATTCAACAATGCGGACGTTTCAATAGCTATTGTGCATTGCGGTTTTTGTCACAATGTTGGAGGTTGCTGTCACTCCAGTATCAAACTTGAAAGAGCTATCCGTGTCACAGCAGCGTTTCAAATTTTTTCGGTTTTTTTCACCAGGTGCAAACTTCAACGTGGCCGTGAAACATCAGGAAGCAACCAATCGGCTGGCCAGATTAGGGTCGAGTAACACGATGTCCAAACTTTGTTTATATATGCTACCCCCCAAGATCAAGCGCGGTCGAAGGGTTGTTGACCAGCACCTTTAAGTACTGGTACTAGCAGTTTGCAAGTACTGATATTATAGTACGTATACATGTGTTGGTATCAAATATTGGTACATCAGGTCGGACGGCGACAATCAATCACTAATTCAGTACATGAACGTCGCATTATATCTGTGCTTGATTAATTATCAAAGTTGTATGAAAAGCAATATCGTTCTACTGCATAAAGCATGACAATACTGCGATTATTTAACTGCTGTCAGGTGCCTGACAACCAAAAACAGTTCTCCACTGCATCAACTCCCAGCAAAATATCATTTCATGTAATTTTGCACGGCAGACCCTTGCACAGTAACAGTCGTTAGCCGTGTGGAAATCAAAGCTCACCAAACATGTTCGTCAAAATCCGTGCGCTCTGGCAATTCACAACGTTCAACTTGACAGTAGCTCTGATCATCGCATGCCCCGTGTCCTGTGTGATGGGTGCACGTAAGTCATATACCGGATTTTCCGTAACAACAACAGAGAGTGTACCAATATAAATTCGTAGTTGTTTCAGTAAGTTCAGAGGATGAGCTGCGCACCGCCTGTCTGGCACTGACTCCGAACAAAGCGCCGTTCATGTACCGAGGACGGTGTTTCGCTTTCAACTGGGTTGGAGAAAAATATGGATGATTTTCAAACTCATGAGTAGTGTCTGTAAAGTATATTTGAATCAAATCAGCTCGCGTTAACGCATCCGGCTTCATTCAATCCTGGCGGTTGCAGTGACCTGCCAAACGGTCATGTTGCGATCCTGAATACAAGGGGCATCATTGAGAGACTGAACCAGGAATGGATAAATGCGGTGAGCGGGGGATACCACCAACTGTCTTGATCATAAAAGGAACATGCTATAAAACACTAAGGCTGAATAGAGCGTGCGTCACACTGGTCAGCCAGCACTGTATTGTGCACTGGGTGCTGTCTTGTGGACGTGCTTAATCACAAATGATGTTAGATCAATAACGATACGATTTAGCCTTGTGGGCACGCATTGCGTTAGATCTGTGGATGCAGTTTCGGCCCATAATGCCAGACTGCAATGGCGCCCTGGGCCTTGTCAATGACAAACGCGCCAGTGGTTACCACCATAAACCGAAAATGCGATCTAACGCAATGCGTGCCCACAAGGCTAAATCGTATTACTACATTGTGGTATATGAGGGCGCACTTTGCGTAAGACATGTGAAGTTTCTTGCTTTGCGATCCGTTACGCTCTCTGCAGCAGGACATTTCCTCCGGGTCAAAGTACGATACCATGCAGCTTTTTGATCCCCAAGCAATAATTGGAGCCTGGAACTGAGCTTAAGACATGTGTATAACTAGACGGGACCCGTGCCTACGGCCCGGCTACAGCTCCGCGCCCGTGCCGTGCCCCCCCCCCGCCCGAAGACCCGTTAGCATACCCAAAGCTACCCGTGAAAATTGACCCCTCCGCCCTTCCGAGGGAGGGGGCCACAGACATATACATTACATACATACGCCTTCCTGTTTTAGTAGTATAGATATGTTTCGTTTGGGCGCACGCCTAAATCTGAGCCCGATCCTGAGCCTAATCCAAACTGCCGAACCTTTCATTGCTTTAAATAGGGGTATAGCAGCGGCGGTGCGGTGTGGACGGCGGCCGGTCGTCAGACACCCTCAATTGTGCATCCGAATGCAGGCTGGGATTCGGGATGGTACTTCATATGGAACGGAAACTACTACGGACCGATGCCCACCAGCGCACAAGGTGTAATGTCACATTAAAAAAAAGACGGACTCAAAGAGACGCGCTCTTGCGGTCTAACTACAGCACTTGCCTTTCAGTTCACCTGGTTGATTGATTGATCAATTTTATATCGTATTTTTGTGGTTTGTTTTCGAATCTCAAAAAGTACTTCGCAGTGAATAACTCAGGTTGTGCCCCCAGCGCGAGCGCTTGCTGCGTGGCTCCATAGGGCCAAGCTGTAGTCAACCTACTTCGCTTTAAGGCCCAACTATATTTCATTCTCTGACGCAACAAAGAACAAAAGAGCATCAAGAGCTTGATGGAACAAGAACAAGCTAGAACTGAGTTGCGGCTTGTTCTTTGTTCTCAACTGTTGCCCCTTGTTGCGTTTTTTCACGAGGGAACTATTGTTCTTCCATGTTCCGGGAAGAAACAAATGCTATGAAAGAGAAAAATTCAAATTTTCAAGAAGCCCCAGAAATTTAGGGAGCGCTGCTGCACGCTTATCTGAAAGGTGTGGCGACCAAAAGTACCGTTAAAAACAGCAAAAAATAATGATGTGTGTAGAGTACCGTTCACTAATAATCAGCAGGTTGGGAACAACCATGGCATCTTTAGGTTAGGGACGGGGGATGAGACTTAAGGTGGCTGAAAAAGCAACGATTTATCGACTTTCATTTGATCTTGCAAGCTGAAACACAGCTTGATAAACAAAGAAGGTATTTGTCCAAAAAGTTCGGCAATAGTTGGTGTGTAGTGCATCCACCATCTGATGGACGCGACCGGGTTGTTCAAGTTGCTGTGTCAGGCAACATAATACGTTATTATCCGCCCACACATTAGACATTATGCAGTGCACAACACACACACACACACACACACACACACACACACACACACACACACACACACACACACACACACACACACACACACACACACACACACACACACACACACACACACACACACACACACACACACACACACACACACACACACACACACACACACACACACACACACACACACACACACACACACACACACACACACACACACACACACACACACACACACACACACACACACACACACACACACACACACACACACACACACACACACACACACACACACACACACACACACACACACACACACACACACACACACACACACACACACACACAAGTGCGCATAACGCACACGCACAGCACAACGTTATCAGCACTGCATTCGCAGCACTCAATTGGTTCTTATAATGGGTCAACGCGGCTGACAACAACGATCCAGTTGTGTGGTGGAATTGCGTTGACCCGTTGAAAATGACCAAAGAACAATCACAAAGTTAAAAAATTTCAACGCTGTTATTTGTTCTCTTGAGAACAGGATTTGGCTGTTTCGTCGGGTGTCGTCACGAACGCGTTTATACTTTTTTGGCTGTTTCACGTTGCGTGTTCTTCGGCAAGTGTAAAGACGCTACGAAACAGTTTGAAGCAAGAACCCGAAATTCTTGTTCTTTGCGTCAGAGAACGAAGTAAAGTTGGGCCTTAACGCGAACATGCAGCGGACTCTTGGTCCGCGTCCTGACGATGACCTGGTGCACCGTCCGTCGTGATCGAGGGCAGGTTGAATCGGGCATTCAAAAAAAAACACCACACAATTCACAATATAGAGTGCAGGTTGGGCCAATCACTGGATGACCGGGCCGAACGCGTGCTACGGTGGTCGCGCCACAGTGGGTACGACTTGTGTGAGCTTACGCAACAACGATGGCGTGAATGCGGGCAGTGAGGGAATGTGTGAAGTCGATTGCACGTTCCCCTGGTGGGCGGCGTGCGAATATCGTGAGTGAGCTATACAGACAGGGGACTGCCCCCATTTAGGAGTGTTCAACCGTTCTACACTTTATTATGTAGGATAAGGATCGACACGATGCTGGTTTGACTTGGACCGGGACTGCATCTGCACAGACACACACGGTCGCAACTACATACATATAGAGAGTTTTCCACCTGAAGCCCCGGGGGCGCTATGCGGAAATTGGTGGAAAACGGGCCCACCGACCACAAAGCAAAAAAATTCAATTAGTGCCCTCGGGGGCTTTGAATGGAAACGCTTCCACTCACAGCCCTCTGGTGCTTTAAGCGAAAAACTGGCTGTTTTCAGCATTCTACGGCTGCATTTTGACGATTGTGTGTCAAAACTTCATGTGGGAAAATACTTCATGTTGGTATAAAACTTCATCTGTGTCAACAGTTCATGTCTAGAAACCTCATGTGAGACAACACTTCATGTCCATAGTTAAGGGGAACCGAGCGGTGTCTGCCTTCCCGCTCACTTGTGCCTAACGCTGCAACAACCAAATGTGGTACATGGCTTTGTCTAGTACCTAGTACGTGAGTACATTTATCCAACACCAAATCAATTGGAAGTTGCAGCTATCGTGATTTTTGGTATGAAGTGCAAAGTGTCACTTCATGTACCCCTATATCCTGCGTTCATGAATGTCATTTGATGCACACACTTTGCGGTTTCGAGTGTTACACGAGTTAAGTGCATTTGATGATGGTGAAAGTATATATCAATCGAATCCCGTCGTCAAGCTGCGTGTCGTGGCGTACGTGAAAATATTGAAATTTAGAACATGAAGCTGTCAGGATCCAGAAACCAATGGAGCGCATGGGTGTGACTGGCACCTATGTACTATGTACATATGTAAGTACAAGTTTCAGTTCGTCATAATACACCAGCACTAATTTCAATGAAGGCATTTTCATCAACAAATACAATAGGTACCATATGATGTGCAACAGGTATCACAGAAACCATGGAACGCTGATACCTGGCCACAAATATCACGCTTTTGGCTGCGGTGACAAGCACATGGTGAGCAGACAGTCATGCAGTATGCAGTATATTTGTAACCCTATACCTTCGTGTACGCTTCAGTCAAACCCCGTGATAAGGGACCAAGAAAAACCAGATTTCGACTGAAATACACAACTATTACGTCTCATTGCTATCCCACCTGTACATTGTAAAAGAAGTGAAATGTCGGAGAAAAGCCTCAGCCGTTTTTTATAACGAAAGTTTCTCCCTGATGTGACACATTTGCCGGGCAGGACACGTTTTATCGGCATGGGAGACATTTAGGTTTAGATTTGTATAATTTTAGAAGGTTAAATGAGTTTGTCGCAGCATGCAGTCCATGAAACAAACAGCCGCGTGACCCTAAAAGCGGTGAACCTGATATTGATACAGCTCTTCATTCTCTTTGTTGTGCGCAAACATGCATGTCCGGGCAACGGCAGAGCCCACATCATAGGATCGCTTGCATGCACATGCAATGTCACCATTGTATACCGGCTGTGAGTTTGGCTGGGGAACTTTTATCGGTTTGCCACCGATAGGCATGATAACAGATGTTGCTATAAACGTATACTTACATATATATATGCATGAACACACCACCAAATAACAATCCTTTCCATACAACAAACACAAAAGCCACCCACCCGCTCCAACATCAAGCATACACATCAAAATAACAACAACTACAATACATTTCTTATTGTGTCTGTTTTTATTTGTTCTTCATTCGGAGTCACATCCCCCCCTAGGTTCACACTGACGATGACACTCTGACAATACCGTACGAAGGATGCTTCTGTTATCATGCTCATCAGTGCACAATGGCATGCAAACTGTAGCCAACCCAAACTACATACAGTAAAGTGTTAACAATACAACAATAGCAAATGCAATATCGTATCATAAAACCAGCTCGTATGTGTTTTTGCGGTTGGCCCTCTGGTGCATCCGCGACGATTATCTGGTGCACCCCCCCCCCCCGTCCTTCTGTGAAACAGCTAAAAACAGCCACCAGAAACCCGCAGCATTATTACACGCGGGTTGACCGGATTATTTCGGAAAAATAAGCATGAACAGCTGCGTACACGCAGCAAAACTGAAGTCACATTACCTCTAAAGATTGAATAACTGCCGGGCAGGAGTTTTACCAGTGGCCACTACAACATCAGTTGCCTGTTTACACGTTGCCCATGGTTACAGTTGCACCCCACACGCGCAGACATGAAGTGTTCTGCTTGGGTACGGTACCAGAGGTGAGACAACACTTCATGGCATGAACTGTTGTCTCACATGAAGTGTTTCAGACTTCACATGAAGTGTTGACTCGCATAACTTTCTTCTCACATGAAGTATTGACACGGATGAGTGTTGTCCTCGACCCATTTTCAATCGAGTCTGACAGCAAGCCTTTGCCCCCCCCATCACCCCCCCCCCACCACCCCACCAACACCCCCAACCACAAACACCACCACATCCCAGCAACAAACAAACCCACCCACGAACAAACAAACCGACACACCGGGCAGGTGGGCATCGGTCCGTAGTAGCTTCCGTTCCATATGAAGTACCATCCCGAATCCCAGCCTGCATTCGGGTGCATAATTGAGGCTGTCTGACGTCCGGCCGCCATCCACAGCCACATGCCCGGCGTGCCGGGGGCATAGCCCTTCAAAACAAATTGTTTCCAATCCTTTGGTTCGGGCATTGGCGGCGTTGGCTTAGATTTCGGTCGACAACAACAACGAACCACATGCCTGAGAGGCCAAGCCTAGGTCAAATCTCTAACTACTGCTGATCAAAAGGCCAAAGAGCCATCGTACAAACAAATGTCTCTCTCGCGCTCGGACGGCCGCCGTGTATGCGTCTTGTTCCGATGCAAATTCAATCCGTAAGGCTGCGCCTGGGCTTCGGGGGGGGGGGGTCCAAACTTGAAAACAAGCCTGACAAAAATGCCAGCCCTGTCCGTTAACGACCCTCCACCGTTGTGACCAAATCAGTTCCTGGCGTTCTGTAGCATATTCTTTTGAAGAGAAAAACCGTCGATATCCCCCGCTCACCGCATTTGTCCATTCCTGGTTCAGTTTCTCAATGATGCCCTATGTATTCAATGTCGCCACACGACCGTTTGGCGGGTCACTGCAACCGCCAGCACTTAACGAATCCCCATGAGTTAATGCGGCCTGATTTGGTTGACGTAGGGATATATACTCACGCTCAAACTCATAAATTTGAATTAGTCCATTTATCACGGCGAAATAAAAATTCATTATTATATTCACAAGATGCGCATTATCGAGCCTGCACTGTAACTGAACATGCAACGTCAACATCACGCCCTATGAACAGTGACAAGAGCGATCTCTGATCTGAGCCCAATACACAGCCTCGTCATAACTTTAATTAACACAAAGCGTCACAACCAGTGCAGGATTAAAAAATTTGGTTTGTTGAAACCAAATTGGTTTCCTGAAGAATGAAATTGCTGAAATTATGTCTGTCCAAACAAGATCTTCCGCTTTTACGCTGGGACATAGAACTTGTATCCTTGGCCCGCCTCATACAACAGAGCGTCATCCGTCTCATCTGACATCGCCAGTCGACATTCGCCGGTCGCTTCATGGAATCTGCAAAGTTTTCAAAAAAATTTGAGCAATTCACATGATCTTAAATAACGGCTGCAAAAAACGCAAAACCCCCACCACTGCCAACCCGTAGCTCGCGCACACCCAGTGTTTGAAACATCGCGCAGCACACGCCATCTTCGACTGTTCCGTATGTGTTTCAAGCATGGCCACGGATTTCACGCGTTGATCGCGCATCGACGGCAGCTCGTTGTACTGAGCTTGTTGTGAACCTGTATACATAACTGTCAACAGCAGATCATTTGACAAAGACCGGCACTTTGCTGTCAGACTCGATATTGTACCAGAATGTGGTCTGAGGACAACACTTCATTCCGTGTCAATACTTCATGTGAGAAGAAAGTTTATGCGAGTCAACACTTCATGTGAAGTCTGAAACACTTCATGTGAGACAACAGTTCATGCCATGAAGTGTTGTCTCACCTCTGGTACCGTACCCAAGCAGAACACTTCATGTCTGCGCGTGTGGGGTGCAACTGTAACCATGGGCAACGTGTAAACAGGCAACTGCATGTTGTAGTGGCCACTGGTAAAACTCCTGCCCGGCAGTTATTCAATCTTTAGAGTAATGTGACTTCAGTTTTGCTGCGTGTACGCAGCTGTTCATGCTTATTTTTCCGAAATAATCCCGTCAACCCGCGTGTAATAATGTTGCGGGTTTCTGGTGGCCCGTTTTTACCTGTTTCACAGAAGGACAGCTCATCAGATAATCGTCAGTGCGGATGCACCAGAGGGCCAACCGCAAAAACACATACGAGCTGGTTTTATGATACGATATTGCATTTGCTATTGTTGTATTGTTAACACTTACTGTATGTAGTTTGGGTTGGCTACAGTTTGCATGCCATTGTGCACTGATGAGCATGATAACAGAAGCCTCCTTCGTACGGTATTGTCAGAGTGTCATCGTCAGTGTGAACCTAATGTGACTCCGAATGAAGAACAAATAAAAACAGACACAATAAGAATGTATGTACATGCATATATATATGTAAGTATACGTTTATAGCAACATCTGTTATCATGCCTATCGGTGGCAAACCGATTAAAAGTTCCCCAGCCAAACTCACAGCCGGTATACAATGGTGACATTGCATGTGCATGCAATAGATCTTATGATGTCGGCTCTGCCGTTGCCCGGGCATGCATGTTTGCGCACAACAACAAAGAGAATGAAGAGCTGCATGCAATATCAGGTTCACCGCTTTTTAGGGTCACGCGGCTGTTTGCTTCATGGACTGCATGTTGTGACAAACTCATTTAACCTTCTAAAATTATACAAATCTAAACATCAGACATTATCTAAATCAGTCTCCCATGCCGAAAAAAACATGTCCTGCCCGGCAAATGTGTCACATCAGGGAGAAACTTTCGTTATAAAAAACGGCTGAGGCTTTTCTCCGACATTTCACTTCTTTTACAATGTACAGGTGGGATAGCAATGAGACGTAATAGTTGTGTATTTCTGTCGAAATTTGCTTTTTCTTGGTCTCTTATCACGGGGTTTGACTGAAGCGTACGCGAAGGTATAGGGTTAGAAATACTATGTATACTGCATACTGCATGACTGTCTGCCCAAATTGTGCTTCTCACAGCAGCCAAAAGCGTAATATTTGCGGCCACCCGGCCGCCTGTATCAGCGTTCCATGGTTTCTGTGATACCTGTTGCACATCATATGGTACCTATTGTATTTGTTGATGAAAATGCCTTCATTGAAATTAGTGCTGGTGTATTATGACGAACTGAAACTTGTACTTACATATGTACATAGTACATAGGTGCCAGTCACACCCATGCGCTCCATTGGTTTCTGGATCCTGACAGCTTCATGTTCTAAATTTCAATATTTTCACGTACGCCACGACACGCAGCTTGACGACGGGATTCGATTGATATATACTTTCACCATCATCAAATGCACTTAACTCGTGTAACACTCGAAACCGCAAAGTGTGTGCATCAAATGACATTCATGAACGCAGGATATAGGGGTACATGAAGTGACACTTTGCACTTCATACCAAAAATCACGATAGCTGCAACTTCCAATTGATTTGGTGTTGGATAAATGTACTCACGTACTAGGTACTAGACAAAGCCATGTACCACATTTGGTTGTTGCAGCGTTAGGCACAAGTGAGCGGGAAGGCAGACACCGCTCGGTTCCCCTTAACTATGGACATGAAGTGTTGTCTCACATGAGGTTTCTAGACATGAACTGTTGACACAGATGAAGTTTTATACCAACATGAAGTATTTTCCCACATGAAGTTTTGACACACAATCGTCAAAATGCAGCCGTAGAATGCTGAAAACAGCCAGTTTTTCGCTTAAAGCACCAGAGGGCTGTGAGTGGAAGCGTTTCCATTCAAAGCCCCCCGAGGGCGCTATTTGAATTTTTTGCTTTGTGGGCGGGTGGCCCCTTTTCCCCATTTCCCCATCGCCCCCCCCGTCCTCGGGAGGAAAACTCTCTGTATGTATTGGTTCCGTCCGTGTCTGTTCTGTGCCACCCGCCCCCCACCAGCATCGTGTCGATCCTTATCCTACATAATAAAATGTAGAACGGTTGAACACTCCTAAAATGGGGCAGTCCCCTGTCTGTATAGCTCACTCACGATTCGCACGCCGCCGACCAGGGGAACGTGCAATCGACTGCACACATTCCCTCACTGCCCGCATTCACGCCATCGTTGTTGCGTTGATTCACAGAGTCGTACCCACTGTGGCGCGACCACCGTAGCACGCGTTCGGCCCGGTCATCCAGTGATTGGCCCAACCTGCACTCTATATTGTGAATTGTGTGGTGTTTTTTTTTGAATGCCCGATTCAACCTGCCCTCGATCACGACGGACGGTGCACCAGGTCATCGTCAGGACGCGGACCAAGAGTCCGCTGCATGTGTGGGGTTAAGGCCCAACTTTACTTCGTTCTCTGACGCCAAGAACAAGAATTTCGGGTTCTTGCTTTCAAAGCTGTTTTCGTAGCGTCTTTACACTTGCCGAAGAACACGCAACGTGAAACAGCCAAAAATAATTAAACGCGTTCGTGACAACACCCGACGAAACAGCCAAATCCTGTTCTCTACAACAAATAACAGCGTTGAAATTTTTTAACTCTGATTGTTCTTTGGTCATTTTCAACGGGTCAACGCAATTCCACCACAACTGGATCGTTGTTGTCAGCCGCGTTGACCCATTATAAGAACCAATTTAGTGCTGCGAATGCAGTGCTGATAACGTTGTGTGTGCGTGTGCGTTATGCGCAGTTGTGTGTGTGTGTGTGTGTGTGTGTGTGTGTGTGTGTGTGTGTGTGAGTGAGTGAGTGAGTGAGTGAGAGAGAGCGAGAGAGAGTGTGAGTGAGTGAGAGTGTGTGAGAGAGTGAGAGAGAGAGTGAGTGAGTGAGTGAGAGAGAGTGAGAGAGAGAGAGATAGAGAGAGAGAGAGAGAGAGAGAGAGAGAGAGAGAGAGAGAGAGAGAGAGAGAGAGAGAGAGAGAGAGAGAGAGAGAGAGAGAGAGAGAGAGAGAGTGAGAGAGAGTGTGTGCTTGTGCACTGCATAATGTCTAATGTGTGGGCGGATAAGAATGTATTATGTTGCCTGACACAGCAACTTGAACAACCCGGTCGCGTCCATCAGATGGTGGATGCACTACACAGGAAATGCATTTGTCAAGTTTTTGGACAAATACCTTCTTTGTTTATCAAGCTGTGTTCAGCTTGCAAGATCAAATGAAAGTCGATAAATCGTTGCTTTTTCAGCCACCTTAAAGTCTCATTAGCAATATGAAACTGACCAGCAGCAA
>JASAMV010005649.1:0-10284 GCA_030248065.1 Rhynchonema sp. JSB1_4
GAGCGTGGGGTGGTAAGAATCGCAAACTACGGTTCACAAAACTGAAATTTTGGATACTGTTTTTTTGATGGGAAATCAATGCCACAACACGTTTAGGAATGCTCACCAAGTTTGGCGTTCCAAATTTAAGTATACTTTCAGTAATTTCAATTAAAGGTGCTCGGTTCGGAATTTTGGGAAATTTTAAAAAATGAAAAACGCTGAAAAAAATAAATGTCAATCCAATTTGGAACACAGCCTATAAACTACATTCGGTGCTGAAAGTTGCACACTCATAGCAGTTTTTTGTCCGCTTTTCAGCTGCGCAAAAAATAGTTGAATGATATTGAATGTTCTCCTTTTCCATTGCATTTTTTTTTAAAAATGTCAAAAAAACGAGTGCTTCTAATAAACACCCAATTTTAAAAAAGTCCTCACTGACTAATTTTTTCGATTGGGTCTCAAAATTTGCGCCATAAAATTCTGGTATTAGCGTACAAATCTGGTTTGTGACAAATTTGAATATTGTCGGCAATTTATGTTAGTATGAAGCAAAAAAATTGCGTCGTTTTATTTTCTTTCTTGTTGTATCGTGGTACGCAGCTCAATTGAATGATGGAATATGTAAAAATTGATGCATGGGATTGCCAAATATTAGTTCTGATGTGTATGCTGCTGAAACCTACATATGTGTTTCTTAATTGTAAATACCACGAGAGTGCTTTCAATTTATGTGCTTTTCAAGGCAACCATTTGTTAGGAAAATGCAGCAATCTGTGGATGGCTATTCGTTTGTTTCAACCTTTGCCTATTTCTAAATGTTTTTGCATTGCATCAAGTTACGAAATAAAAAGTAATAATGGTAAAACGTTCACCCAAAACCCGCGACGCAAAAAAAAGACACGCTACAGGGTTTGAACCTGCGCGACAGACACACGCACGCATGTTCAATGCTGCGCCTAACCGATTGCGCTATGCGATCCAGCCGCTGGCTTGCCTTAATGTGTTACATAAATGTATTTGCGCGTGCGCATGTGTGTTCTGCCGTTTACATAAAACGTGTTGTGTTGCAGCTATAATGTGTGTGTTGACTGCTTGTATAAGTGTGTTGTTGTTGCTTGTTGCTCACCTCGTGTGATGCATACGAATTGTCGGCCACTTGAAAAAATCATTATTGCCAATCACGGCCGGTGCCAAATAGCTTGCATTTCTGAACTTGTATCCATTTTGATAGCTTATCATGTGTCATGAACAAGCTGTTTACTTTCAGACTACATTGACAAGCATCTTGTTGCCGTTCGTGACACCCACATCGGTCGTTTCTCCAATGTGAATCCGTGCAAAGAAAAAGACAAAAAAGTGAGAAAAAAACAAAAAAATGTTCTTTATCTAAACTTTTCAGGAGATATTCAAATTTGTCACAAACCAGATTTATAAACCAATATCAGAATTTTATGGCGCACATTTTGAGACCAAATAGAAAGAATTCGTCGGTGAGGACTTTTTTAAAATTGGTTGTTTTTGATATGCACTAAATTTCAGAGCTGATTTTTGAAAAATTCAACGGAAGAGAAAATGCAGCGAATTTTTGCCTTTATTTTTACATGGTTGAAAAGTAGATAACAAATTGACTATTATGTGTGATTTTCATTAAATAGCACCCGATCTAAAACAAATGACAGCCTCATCAACATAAACTTGGTACATTTTTGGAATTTCAAGAAATCTTCGACCTGCCCACTTAAATGCGCCCATAACTATTTAATGCTTTGGAGTTTGGAACCAAAATTTTGTATGTGTCTTAGTAAGTGTAGTAGTCAACTTTTTGTTGAATATGAGCGAAATCCATTTTTTTCGATTTGTGAACCCTATTCCATTGACACCTATCTGTTACTATTCCCCCGCGCTCTTAATCATAATCAGCGCAGTTCCTCACCTCGAGCGACTGAGCGTCAAACTGTTTTCGTCGGCCGACGTTATCTCCGACTGCGGATTTCGGGCGTCCGGAAATTTCTTCACCGCTTTCTGCACCAAATACGAAAACGCCTCGTTGACATTGTAGTTCTCAGTTGTTGACACGCGATACAAACGGAAACGGTGCTCGCGTGCCATTGACTCGACCTACGAATTAATTAAGGTGGTGTACATTTCTTTATGGCTCCCTCAGTCATAGTGGAGAATGGAAATGAAAATATTTTCTATGCTCAAATTTTTTCTATTTCCGTTTTCCAATGGCACATAACATAAATTAATTTGGTCAATAATAGGCAACAATAAACTGCAGGACGCGTGGCCTTGAAGAAGGAAAGAGATAACTATGTACATACAATACGATATAATATATATGGGGATAATTATATATTTGGCAGATGGTATATGCAGATGGCATCATTCCACCTTTATTCATGCATTCACCATTCGATTCTTGATGTGGATTGTCGACTCTTTGTATGCTCTCAACACTCCTGCAGCTACAAAAAAGGACAAAGCCATGGAGACTAGTTGAGACTGTTTTACGGAAACCGCCGGGATCTTCGACGGAAACGAAAAAACGGATGGAGAACACATACACGTAAACTAATCGACCAGCGACTGTCAAGTTTGGGTAAACGGCTATAAGAATATTATTCAAGGCAAATCAACAATTCTGCTCAAAAACTGTTCCCGAACCTGTTTTGAATCGAGTTTCGTGTCGTGAATCAAATCGACTTTGTTCTCCACGAACACTGTTGGCACGTAATCCCCAAGTCGGTCGCGTGACGTCAGATACCACGAACTGAGATTGGCGAACGACTGCAAACACGATGCCGTGATTGGATGGAATATACGAAATCAGCTGAATGCTGATTGGATGGGTTAACTACTGTGCATTGAGGTCTTGTATATACATTATTGAGCCTTCATGTGCTGGCTAGTTGACGTAACTGATGTTTCACACTGAAGCGATATGCTTCTAATGAGCGGACGAAGTAATTTCCGGTGTGGTTATTCGAAATTTGTAATAGTCGCCCCCCCCGGCTTTGATGTGCGTTATCGACACTTCCATATGTTTTATACCTTGACACCCATCTGGTTGTTTGTCTGCACTTTTGATTACTACAGGGACCACACTTTGGTATGGCAAAATCATTATACGCAGAAACAGCATTCCCCTTGAAACATCAGGCAACCGCATACCTCATAATCCACAGTTGAGAATACAATCATCACACCGTGAATATTCTCAAAGTACGCTTCATTCACGTCTTCCGAGAACGGCGAAGGCGAATGCAGAATCTCCAATCGTATGGTCCGATTGTGGTCAATGGTCAGGGTCCTGGTCAGAGGCGGGTTAACGGTTGAAACATTACGTTTCAGGGAACTGGTCGAAACGCTGAATAGCGTCAATAGTGAGCTTTCTGACTGATCGGGCTCAGAACTGAAGTTGGGCTGCCGGTTTTGGTGGAACTGTTGTCCGGTGGCGTATAAATAGGCTAGCGACTTTTTGCCGACTTTCGAAGCGCCCAGAATCAAAAGTCGATAAGTCCTTTCCTCCACTTCCTCCTGGATTTCGGCTCTGGACTGCGGTGTTTGCGCATCGAACGAATCTATTGTTTCCAGCGCTCGGTTGTGTTTCTTGGGCATGATTAAACGTTTATAATTGTAACAATTGGGCACAAAAACAAATCATACTTTGTTCTGAGACGAGGACGAAGTTCAGCAACTTTGGACGTTCACGGAATGCAACCTGAAACGTAACTATAATTTCGGGCACAAAGCTTTATTCGAATTTCTGCTCTATGACCCCGTGATCAGTCCAGAAGTGCGAAAACACGCTCATTCGCTAACAGAAACGTGCATTCTCAGAAAGCCATACATGGCACACTATCGTAAAAATTGTTCAGACAAGCCGACTAATTCTAGTGTAGTCCACGCATCTGCGCATACCTGTCTCGTGCTCACGCAGCTGGACATCAGTGTTCCAACTTTCATACAATGCACTTGGTTTTTGTACAATATGTGATAGTGTTCCGTTGACCTGTGCTACAGCCCGACTACACAAATAGGCCGACAAGGGGCAGCTCTATACGGATGAGCATGAAGAATACTTTTCTGGCGTGTGCAAACTGAGATAGCGCAATGATGTGTTGACGACACTCTACTGCTGTTGCGCACATGCGGCGCAGGTAGACTACATTAGAATTCGCCCAACGAACAAGACAAAAGCGAACACCATTGTGGAGAACGTTTCTGACTGAAACGCAGCTGACAGAAAACAGCAGAAAACATGTGATAATGCCATGTGCAACAGCTTGGTGCTTCATGGTTTTTTGCGTTGACCAAAATTGTCGGGGTACCTTAATGGTTGGGGCGTATCAAATATATGTAAATGTGGAATCTGAGTGTGTTTTTGCGGGGTTTCGGTGCTTGAGCGGTTTCGTAACCCATTCGCTTTCAATTTTGTCGAGATTTTTTGGGAAACCCGGCTGTTTACAGCATTCTGGGACTAAATGCGCTGTTTTGTACCCTTGAAAAATTTAACTATATAATACGTCTGTTTGTCACCATGACGACATTTCGTTATTGACTCGACTTTGTGGCCCTTTCATAGCGCCGATATGGTTATGCTTGCTCGCTAAACAAAAGCAAACAAACATTTTACCCCGGTTCAGTTCAACTACCTGCTAGTCATCAGGGAGCAGTTTCTATTTCATACAATAAAAACTTACAAATTGTAGCCAAAAGTTACAAGCAATTGTAAATCCACTTTCCACAATAATTTTGTATCCAGTTACAATTTTTTGTAGCTGGATGCAATAGAGCTGAAAATGTTTCGATGGCACGATTTTCTTTCGCTTAGGTATTGGTCGCACAATCACCATATAAGAATTCGTCAAATCAATCCTGATTTTCACGTTCAGTCACTCTTAACCACTGTGCTATGTGTGATTCTCACAAAACATTTTCAGCTGAAAATAATCTAGCAGAGCACCCACGTTGCTGCGGGTCTGAAACATTTTGGTCACTGCATGCTTTTGTGTGTGATCGCGCAACGCTACGTCACTGCCCCGTCACTTTCCCTCTTTACGATTCAGGAAAAGAATTTGACCAATTCTTATAAAGTCATTGTGCAACCAATAACCATGAAAAACGCATGTTTGATAAAATTAGTTTGCAATAATTTGCTTCTAGAGATGATAAACATTGTTTAAAAAATCGGGCCCGGGTCAAATAATGGATAAGCAATCAAATTGTGTCGAGTTAGGACGGTCCCACTGGTGTGCACCCAGCTACAATTTTTCTCTTTCTTACAATGCAAGTTACAAAATTTTCTTTTGTAGCTGGATACAATTGTACCCAGTCACAATAGTAACTTCTTACAATTGTATCACTCACAATTGTAACTGCGTGAAGTGACTTTTGTACCTGGGTACAAATTGTGGCGTTTTTTTGTAAGAACTTACAATTTGTATGAAATAGAAAGTGCTCCCTGGTATATTTATGCCCTGGAGCCTCCAACATGAAGCAAAATTGGTGCAAGCATGACACACAGACGCAACAGAGCTCTATGATGATGATTGTGCATATTCAGATGTTTAGTTCTGCGCACCCAGGTGCGGAGCGTAGAGCATCCAATCATCTGTTGAATTCAATCATTGTCTTTTTATTCGTGAGATGCCAAAGGATAACAAACCCAAAACAAAAGCATTAAAGATAAGCATCTGTTGGGTGGTGTTTCGTATACTTGTATAAAAAGTTTCCAAAAAGTAATTCCCCAGTAAATTGGGGGATTTTATTTTTTTGTTTCGTATACTTACATGAGGGCATGGCACTCGCGTATAACAAAATTCATTGTCAACAAACTATACCTAATTCCCGTGACAAAATAGTATCATCACAGTTATCTTAGTACTGGTGATATTTTCGTATAACAAATTAAGTTTTTGGATGGAACAGGCCCTTTTTATAGCATGTTTTGTCTCATTTAGTTGTTTCGGCTGTAAGGCCGCCCTCAGACAAACGCGAAAAGCAAAAAGTTTTTCAGCATAGTCATCATCAACAGCGCACGCCAAACAGCCTCTGAAACATTTTGTTTGAGCATCACTGTGGTTTAGGCCCGTTAAGGAGTTGCTGTTGTGCTGAACTTTTCGCTTTTCGCGTTTGTCAGAGAGCGGCCTAATGACAAACATTTGGTTGTGTTTTTTACTATTGTAGTCTCAGTACATTGCAGAGTTTCAACTCAAACGCCATTTTGAATGTATAGTCCAGCCACCAGCTCATGAGACGACTTTTTTCAAAGCTTGCTTGGCCAGATTCAAAAATGCACCGGTTACACGGTGTTCTCGCAAACAAAAGAAAGAGATTGGCCGAGGGAGATGATGATAAGTTCCAGCTGGCTGACCTCATTTTTTTGCGTGCTTACGCGAACAGCAACGTTGTTCAACACACAAATGTTTTAGGAGTCAAAAGGGAACTCACGCACCGAAGTGGAGAGCGTGTTTTAAAAAAATACGTGCGTTTCGCACGGTTGGAAACTGTGGTCCCACAAGCTAAACAATAACGCCCCACAACCGCACCAAGCACCCCAACCCACCACAAAAACACAAAAAACCTATAGGGGGCCTTGGTCAAATCACGCAGCACTTTTATCACAGCATATCTTCGAAAAAACACAAAGAATTTCTCTCTAAACGACCAATGTCTCCCACCCACGCAAAAAACGCAAAATAAGAAAAAGGAACAGAAAACGGCACGACTTCCATAAACCGATCTCTCTTTCGGGGGTCATCTCGTTTCGCCAAACAAACCTCCTCCTTTTTGCGCCATATTGCATTTTTCCAACATCGGTGTTTTTATTTACATTTCCATTCTGCCATCGGCCAGCCAATCAGCATGTCTTCTTGTTATTCTCTAGACTCTTCCTACCGTAACCCGATCAACATGAACACGCCGACTACAGTTTTCCCCCCCGGTCATTGGGGTTGCTGCACGAATATCAGCAGCTTATTGTTGTTTATTTTACCATGGCATCCAGGATAAAATCCATGACTCGCACATTATAAAATAGTACTTTTGATTTGAACAAAAATAAAACACCCCCCGTGCCCACATCCTGATGCGGAATGTTTCCATCGGGTCAGCGCCGCGAGAGGCGAGAGCGTCCGCAACGCAACAAGCAAGAGAAAAGGATAAAAGTTTTCCAGCGTGACGTTTTAGTTCACCAACGACCGCGTAGATTTGATACCACAAAATTGTCGGAGTTTTCCATACTCCGTATAGCCCCCGTTTTTAATAAAAAAATGAAAACCATTGGCAACATTAAATTGGAAAAATTGTTTTATAATGTATCCTGTTTGCAGCAAACGTGCACGGCCAATCAGGTGTCGACCCCCATCGAGACCGAGCTGGTGTTGGCCATTGTTGTCAATGTGGTTGTGATCGGATTGGTGTTGTTGATTGTCAACAAGTGGATGTTGCCCATAAAGTTGTATCGAAAAAAGTCGGTTATATAATTGGTATATGACGCATAATGTTGGAACACAAAACTGTCACGTTTAATCAATTATATAACAATTAAACGATAAATCGCACAAAAATCATTATCAATCGAAGCGCAGATATTGAAAAACCTTTGAAAACAGCATCCACGTTGCAGGGCGGGTTCGAACCCCACCGTGACCTCGAAGTCTAAAATTATTTCTATGGACAGGGGTCTTCCTGGCTGAAACCTAAGCCAAAAAAAGCCCAAAACATTTCCATCTCGCAATTTATCAATCGATATGCTTGTTGCAGTTGTGAAACGCTCTGCGACTATCTACGTGCGCTGACCACAGATGGGAAGCAATGGATGAAACATCTGCCGCAGTTGAAACAATGGGCGTATACGGCGAAGGAATTGAGGGAAATTATGAAGGTGTACCATTCATTATTTTATTGATTGATCAAATCAGTTTTAATCAATCGCACCCCATAAATCAATCGATGTTTCAGTTGTCGGATCAAGCGCTTGAAACGATGCCCGCAACGGGCGTTGAATACAGGCGCAATGATAAGGTCGGCTGATGCTTCAATAAGTTCAGAGATCTTGATCCCTCAATGCGCGTGAATGACGGATTTCAAATTTATGAAATCAAATCTCAGAGCCTGAGTGAAACATCAGAAAAACGATCGCTGAAACGGCGATTGGAAAAAGTGAGTGCCGAACCGGAATCGATATCGGAAAGGAACAAAATGATGCAAAAACGGAAGCAAACATCAAAAGGTCGCCGTGGAAATTATATCCTATAAATTTTTATAAATAAGTCAAGTTATATTAATTTTAAGACAAAGGCAAAAAAGATGCCAAAAAAGAAAACGTGAATGCGACGAAAGAAGAGTCTAGCAATTTGCAGACGAAAACGAAGAATGACGAACCCCCGAAAGAGAAAGAATCAGGTTATAATAGAAGTCGTGACACAGATTCCATTTTATTTTTATTTTTTATCTTATTCTAGTTTGCTGAAAAATAAATTTTTGCAAAAGTTTTTTTATTGCAGAAACACAACCGACAATCGAGGTCGCGTATGTAAAGAACACAGAATCCAGTGTATCGTTCTGACTCATATTCTAAAAACTGAGAGAAATATATTCCAATTCTGATTCAGATGATGTTTCATTTTGTATAAATCACACTAAAGATTCGCGATATTGACTATTGTGATTATTTACCCTGACACTCCCGATGTTCCCAAGCCCCGACAACACCAATAAGTATGCAAACAGTATTTTTGACAATGTTTCATTCGATACACATGAACTATGACTGAAGCATCATTGAATAAAACACACTGAGTGCCTGTCAGCCACTCTGCGGCTTACACAATCACGTATAGTCCAGCCACGAACTCATGAGACGACTTTTTTTTAAATTAGCTTGTGCGGATCCAATAATGTTCCAGTTCCACGTATTTCGGAAATGAAAGAAAGAGAAACGCACGTATTTTTTTAAAACACGCTCTCCACTTCGGTGCGTGAGTTCCCTTTTGACTCCTAAAACATTTGTGTGTTGAACAACGTTGCTGTTCGCGTAAGCACGCAAAAAAATGAGGTCAGCCAGCTGGAACTTGTCATCATCTCCCTCGGCCAATCTCTTTCTTTTGTTTGCGAGAACACCGTGTAACCGGTGCATTTTTGAATCTGGCCAAGCAAGCTTTGAAAAAAGTCGTCTCATGAGCTGGTGGCTGGACTATACATTCAAAATGGCGTTTGAGTTGAAACTCTGCAATGTACTGAGACTACAATAGTAAAAAACACAACCAAATGTTTGTCATTAGGCCGCTCTCTGACAAACGCGAAAAGCGAAAAGTTCAGCACAACAGCAACTCCTTAACCATGGGCCTAAACCACAGTGATGCTCAAACAAAATGTTTCAGAGGCGAGCTGTGGGTGATGACACAGCTGAAAAACTTTTTGCTTTTCGCGTTTGTCTGAGGGCGGCCTTACAGCCGAAACAACTAAATGAGACAAAACATGCTATAAAAAGGGCCTGTTCCATCCAAAAACTTAATTTGTTATACGTAAAATATCACCAGTACTAAATAACTGTGATGATACTATTTTGTCACGGGAATTAGGTATAGTTTGTTGACAATGAATTTTGTTATACGCGAGTGCCATGCCCTCATGTAAGTATACGAAACAAAAAAATAAAATCCCCCAATTTACTGGGGAATTACTTTTTTTGGAAACTTTTTATACAAGTATACGAAAACACCACCCAACAGATGCTTATCTTTAATGCTTTTGTTTTGGGTTTGTTATCCTTTGGCATCTCACGAATAAAAAGACAATGATTGAATTCAACAGATGATTGGACATGCTCTACGCTCCGCACCTGGGTGCGCAGAACTAAACATCTGAATATGCACAATCATCATCATATGAAGAGCTCTGTTTAGTCTGTGTGTCATGCTTGCACCAATTTTGCTTCATGTTGGAGTCTCCAGGTCATAAATATACCAGGGACCACTTTCTATTGCAAACAAATTGTAAGTTCTTACAATGCCACAATTTGTACCCAGGTACAAAAGTCACTTCACGCAGTTACAATTGTGAGTGATACAATTGTAAGAAGTTAAAATTGTGACTGGGTACCATACTATCCAGTTACGAAAGAAAATTTTGTAACTTGCATTGTAAGAAAGAGAAAAATTGTAGCTGGGTGCACACCAGTCGGAGCATACCTAACTTCGACACAATTTGATTGCTTATCCATTATTTGACCCGGGCACGATTTTTTAAACAATGTTTATCATCTCTAGAAGCAAATTATTGCAAACTAATTTT
>JASAMV010005651.1:0-55843 GCA_030248065.1 Rhynchonema sp. JSB1_4
CAAACTATCGCGCGTCGCTGACGAGATCGACAATACGCAAGTGCGGGACGGCCGCCATCTACGTCCCGGACGACAACAAGTTCAAAATGGACAAACTGATGAAGTCGACGCTCCGCTCCAATGCCCGGTACAAGTTACGGGGCACCGAGGAGCAGCACTAACGTCCGATTCACAACAACATTGTACATAGTGTAAATACGTCGTTTTACTCATTGTTATTCACGTGTTGCAGTTGGAACGTTCTACTACTGTTGTAACATCAAACAATGGACTAACAAGTGACGAGGATGGCTACTGCGAAGGAGCGATACGGAACATCATAAAAGAACGTCCTTATGAACAGTGCATCTTATGAACTTCAAAAGAACGCCGAAATGAACCTGAATAATCGAAGTTGTCGCTCCACTGAACCGGATACAGCCACAGCGCATGGATGGGAAAACGAGAACGACAAATGTGCCGTCTTCACATCTACGAGTCGTGTGATCGAGACAACTGATGTATTGGATCCTGCATCAACGTGGAAAGTTGTCGATTGAACGTCGGAATGAACGTCGTTATACGAATGGCAATCGAAAGGATCAGGAAACGAAAATCGCGCGTCATCACGTGTAGGTACCGAATTTACCTACGGGAAGTTGCACCGACGACATTGGCTGACAGCGCATCAGCGGAGTGCGAAGTTGCCGTTTTCAACTCGCGAGGGGATCACCACCGCGTGGGGGTACATCGTTTCGCAGCAAGGATGAAGAGCGGCTGAAAATCACAGGAAATCGTTCAAATGTGCTGGGAGGCCTACCACGCATCTGCTACAACTTCTGTCATCTTTTCGGCATCATCTATGCTCAATGCTCTACTCATTCTGTTGTGCATCTCATCTCTACTCCTATGTCATGCAACGCATCTTATTCATCTGCGCAAAGCAATACGTAACTGAACGAAGTACAAAAAAAATAAATGATGTCATGGTTATGTGTGAGCAGACCTGAAGTTGCTTACCGTGCGTCTCGACGGCTTCACTGCCATTTCACGACGCTTCTGTGTGCATAAACGCACAGACTGCAAGCTTCCGTTGGCTCTGCCCTCGGAACATGGTAAATAACGCCACGGTTACGTGTGAGCAGACCTAAGTTGATTGCCGCGTGTCTAACAACTTCATTGCCATTTCATGACGTTTTTGTGTGCATAAACGCACAAACTGACAGCTTACGTCGGCTGCGCCTTCGCGACATGGTAAATGACGCCGTGGTCACGCGCGAGCAGACCCAAGTCGCTACCGTGCGTCTGTACAGCTTCACTGCCATTTCACGACGTTTCTGTGTGCGCAAACACACAAACTAAAAGCTTCCGTTAGCCCTGCCTTCGTAAAACTCGTAAACGATGCTGTGGTTACGTGTGAGCAGACCTGAGTTGCTTGGCCATGCGTCTGACAACTTCATTGCCATTTCCACGACGTTTTTGTGTGCACAAACACACAAACTGAAAGTTCATAGTATGTATATGTATTTCGAAATATCCCGAAAAGCTGATTACAGGGGAGGATCCAATCACCAAGTTTGATAGCCGACCTGTTGAGGGTGTCGCGCCAGAGCGAATAGATCACGGGCATCCAGATAAAGGTGCACATGGCCAGCGTGCAGATGATCGCAAACAGAATGTAGGACACGATGCTCGGGCATTTGTCAATCTCAGAATCGTCGTCATCCGCCAAACGCTGCTCCTCCTCCTCCCCATGGTCGTCGTTGGTCGATTTTGGTGTGGTTGAAGTGGCAGCTGAAAGTAGATTTTCAACAGTTATGCATATACTCTACATCGAATATTCAGCCGGAGCAGAATGAATTCCGTCTAACGGCCCTGAATTGATCAGGCCCGTTATGGGTATAAAAGTCGTGTCGTCGAATGACCGCGGAATAAAGAGTCAGTCTCGCCTGCGGAATATGTCAGTGCAACACTAAAAATTATTGTCATAATTCAATATTTTGTTTTAATACTAGATTTGTTTAGGTTCTTCAAGCGAATCTTGGCAGAATCCCTCTAAAAGCGCAAAAATCCTGAAGTGCCTGTGACGTTTTGGTTATCACGCCCATCAAAACCGATTTGAACAATCACCTAACAAGTTTGGTTCTTTTAATCACCTTCTGATGAAAACTAATAATGTGAACCAATTCATAACCCCCTACAAACCGGTCATTTTGATTGTGAATGTGGTCAAGATGCATAAGACAAAGCAGTAGGTCAGGTTACGGTAGGGTTTGGTCATGGTGATTGGTTGATGATTGGAGTCAATGGTCAGTTTGAATCAGCCGTCAGAGATGGAAAAAGAAATCAATGAATAAATGACGTTTGATGCCACGCGATTTTCGGCTTATTCTTTCTTTTTCTTTTTTCAGACTACGGTATATGACTTGATGGAGTGTCAATTCTTTTCAAAAAATTTTTTATCACCGATAACGTGGAAACTAGATTACGGTATTATGACCACGTGTTGTCTTTGTTTTCTTTGGTTTTGTCATCAACTTTGAAACATGGTCGCAATAGTACTTTGCCTGTAGGAATAATTGTCCTTTTTCCTAGAAAGAATGGTGGCGCTCAAAGGTCAACGGAAAAATCAAACTCCTCTAATTTTGGTACAGGACAGGACATTCGGGAAATAAAGCTCCCAAAAGCCAAAACAAAAAAACAAACCACGTTATCATTTGGAGACAATAAATCGACTTATTTATCAGCTTGATAGAACAAGTGGGCCCGTTTTTTTATACAAGAGAAATACAATGAACAAGGTAGACTAGGAAAATGAGGAAAATGATGCGGGACCGTGCACGAGGCAGGGGTGTGGGACAAACAAACAGGATCACTATTAAAGGGCTCGGGACATAACCGAAGGAAGGGTAGCAGGACATATTGTTACACACCGTTGGAAAGCATTCCGACAGCCTATGTCACGCACAAATTTTAAGCCCCTTGGAGGTTCGCTATCTCTTGGTAGAGCGACTTTTCGTTCCAGAAAAAAGTGAATTTTTGCACAAATTGGAACGACCGGTGCAGAAACCCCAAATGACTTGAAGGTCAAGTAACCCATGGCTGGGATTACAACAGCTTTCTAATAGCTTACCATCACAACTTCAGTCGCTCAAAGCATTGCTTCACACGGTGAGGGTGCGAAACGTTGCAAAAATCGGCCTTATTTTTCGAGAACACAAGTTTGTCCCTAAATTTTGAGGCCACGCTTAGTGCTGCGGAAATAAGAATGCAATGGGGAAATAGAGCATCGTCGAAAGTACCAGAAAATAAGGTTTTTAAATTTTTTAACTCATGGCTGGCTCCGTGACAGGCCTAAAAATCCATTAAATTGCCGCTAAATTAGGTGGTTACAAAGGCCACAGATTGTATCGGATTCGAAACAAAAAAATGAGAGAAACGCCTGTTTTAACAACCTATCAAGGTCCGAAGACCCCAAGGTCTACAGATCTCTCGGGGCAGCCATACTAACCTGAATATGATATTCAGCTATAAATGCTTATTGTTAACCGCTATCGTAAATGTGATAGCACCAAACAATGTATCTCGGGAGTAGCTTTCGAATGATATATAACAAGCCCCAATAAATTCTTACGCTTAAGGGCAGTGGTTAAAAAATTGCTTTTTTGACGATTCTGGAATGAACCGTCACGTCACCGTGTGCGATTTCGGAATTTTGACCGTTTCTTGTCCATAACAAGAGATAGTATGGGCATGCCATACATCGTTCGATAGCTAATTCAGAGCTACATCGTTTGATGCTATTAAATATGCAATAGTTCTTAACAGCAACGACTTATAGCCAAATATCTTATTCAGGCTGGCATGGGTGCAGCAGCCGGACCATGGGGTTTGAAGTCTTGAAACTCATCTAGATTGTTGGACTGTGCGTTTATCTGACTTTCTCGTTTTCAATGCAATGCAATGCGTGGCTTATTTACATCACATTTCCGTCAATGAATGCAACTATGCAGTTCAGTGGCAATTTTTAGGTCTTTTTCGGCCTGTCACGCCGCTATATAAGTGTTTTAAAATTTAAAAACCTTATTTTCTGGTACTTTCGAAAATGCTCTATTTTCTAATGCATTTTCATTTCTGCAACACAAAGCGCGGCCTCAAAATTTAGAGACAAACTTGTGTTTTCGAAAAATGTGGCCGATTTTTTGGAACATTTCGCACCCTCACCGAGTGAAGCAATGCTTTGAGCGACTGAAGTTCTCATGATAAGTTATCCAGAAGCCGTTGTAATCCTATGCACGTGTTACTTGACTTTCAACTCATTTGTAGTTTCTGCACCGGTCGTTTCAAGTTGTGAAAAAATTCACTTTTTTCTGGAATGAAAAGTCGCTCCACCAAGAGATAGCGAATCTCTAAGGAGCTTAACATTTGTGCGTGACATATGCTATCACAGTGCTTTCCAACGATGTATAACACTGCGCTCTGCTGCGCTTTCTTCGGTTGTGTCCCGAGCCCTTTAAGGGTGTGGACCAGGGTTGAAAAAAAAAATTTTTTTATTAACGAGCTTTTTTTTTTAAAAAAAAAAATTTTTTTTTTGATTTTTTTTTTGACGAAAATTTTTTTTATTAGAAAATGTGTTGCAAACGACGTTTCAGGATAAATGAAATCGATGCAACATATTTTTCAAAAATTGAAAAATTTTCGCCTGAGACCCAACTTGTGTGGTGACACCCGGTAGCATTGTGCGATTCTATGGAATCCTACCAGCCTGAGGTTGATGTTGACTAACGATGTTACTCCTATGTATTGTAGCATGCCGTACAACGTATTTTAATGCATCTAATGCCGTATATCTGATATACGACCATCAAAATATCGATTACAGCCCAAATCTTGCGTGTCAGATCGACTTTGCGCGCCCGGTTTTGCACCAGACCTATGTACATACATGTGTAGTAGCATGCAGTGGTACATTATCGGTGCCACATCACTATAAAAGACCATCCCCGCGCATCCCTGTACGGATTTGGGGACAATACAGGGCGCCGCAGGCGCGATTTTGGAAAAATTGTCCCGTCCACAGAAAAAAAGTGCCAATTTTTTGCCTCGAAAAAGGCCATTTTTGGACATTTCAGCCCATTTTGGGCAACTTTTTTTTATTAAAAAAAAAGCAAAATCTGAGTTTCAAAAAAAAAATTTTTTTTTTTAAAAAAAAAATTTTTTAATTAACCACTTTTTTTTTTGAAACAACCCTGGTGTGGACTTGTGTAACCAATTGAATAAAGGAATTCAAACTGCCGGAACATCTTGTTCTCTGCTGTTTAGGCGGCTGTTCGTGAGGGACACAAGATATTTCAGAACCGCACTTCATATTCTCCACATACAAACTACAGTAAGACATACAGTTATGCAACATAAATTATTTATTTTCATCGTTTTAATCAGCCCCACCCAACCTCCAATATTTTCTGCACCTCCGCCACAACGGCATCACGTGACTCTTCCATCAATCCCTGGTGAATGTCCGAACGTACAGCATTGCCATTCGCTTCGGCTTCATCGATGACGGCCGCGTGACGCTTGATTTCACGAATGGCCTTGACACATCAGGCTGGTAATTATCTCTGAGTATTCCCCTAAACGCCCTGCCCCCCGTTCCCAACACCAACCAACAATTCCAAGTTTTGGTGATCGACGCGCACGATGACAATTTCCAGCTTGCTGCCGCTAATACACGTGTCGATAAGCAGCGATCAGCATGGGTCTCGCAACGATCTCGCTTGCGATGGGTTACCTACGGTATTCGGGGGCTGAGTGACAACCTCCCGTAGACTGCCTTTATTTTGTTTCTTTGCCTGGCGAAAACCGATATCTTTGCAACCGATGAGAAAGAGCCCCAAGGCATGAATCGGGCTACCTTGGAGAATCTCGGGATTTGCAGCCCGCGCAGGGCACTGGTAATTCTTCGGACTGAAGCATGCAGTTCTAATTTATTCCTGTTGTCATATTGGTTCGTATAAGAGGTTGATTAATCTTGGTGATCGGCGCGGTCGTGTCTTGGTCACTTAATTGTTTTTCAACGTAAAAATTTTTTTTGGGATTAACCAATTTTGACCGTCAGCGTAAAAGCCTTTTGACAATCGGGAAAAACCGTTACGCTGGTCAAAATTGTGACTGTCATCATGGGAAAGCTCGAAACATCATTCACCAAAAAATAATCGACGAGACGGTGACCGATCCGCGCACACCCCAGAATCCATCATGAAATTCGATGATTATTATAGGATAATTATTATATTATTATTAAGCGGATGATTATAATGTTTCACGCACTATTGCAGCTCTACGAGCACTACATCGTGACGAATTCGAGCGCCGAACGTCCGCGTTCATCGAGTGGCCATGGCAAATATTATGATATCAAATTGAAGAGCAAAGTGGAAATCGATCCTGCGACAATCGGTAATCAGGGCATCTACACCTGCATCGCCAACAATCGACACAATTTTGACCACAGAAACTTTAGGACGGAATACTTTTTGTAACGTTGTGATGCTCTCAATTGTATCCGTCCTGTACGCAAGTGCGTATATGTTCGTTTTGTAATTTTGTTGCTAGAAATACTGCTCGAAGTTTTATAAAATTCTACGTCATGGCGGAGGAACAAGCTTTAGAATATCAGCTTAAATTTTAGGACGACAAACGTTATTTTATCTCAACGTCACCAAATTAGCATGAGTTTTGGCATTAAGTTACCGTAAAATCCATTCCTTGGATTCGCGAACAAACAATCCACGAGGTTGTTTTTTCGAACTCCAGCTACAGTAATCCACAAAATATCCACGTTTTTGCCAGTGCACTTCTACATTCGATAACCTAATGGAACTAGTATACTTTGTAATGAACAATAATAAGCAACGATTCACAATAAATTGAATCAATTTTTTATCGGAATGTTTAAATCAGATTAGGTTTTGTGTCACCAATTGGCTTTTGGTTTGCTTTGGTTTTTTTATTATTTGTCGTTTTAAGTCAATATCCGCATAAATATTCCTTATTTTTAGAACCTGAATAATAATGTTTGATGGGTCATTTGATGTTTCATGCAATTTCATTCGGTCTGATTGTGTTTTTCTGTTCATGTAGTATTGAATCTTGCTAGCAAGCGAGCGTTCTGTCTTCATTTAGGAGCGCGTTTTCGTCTGGGTGGAGCAACAGGTTGCTGAAACATAAGGGATCTGATAAAGCTTTGTTTTATCCCAAAACTGCATTTTTCTTCGATAAAATTAACCTGATTTTGTTGTTGTGGTTGCAAGAATTTGGGTGGCGGTGGTCGCGGAGGGGGCGCTTTCTGAAAATCACAGGCGTTTGTCTTCAGCGAAATTAAGGCCAGGAGACAATCAGTCAATTAAAAGTGAGTCGATACAGTCGCATAAGTGCCACAGAGAAAAACAACGATTATGACCACAGACAAACAAAATCAAGCGAAACCCCGACAGAAACGAAACAAAAAGGCAAACATTCACATGATCGGCCACAAAATAAGCGCAAAAAGAGAGTCACCAGTCTAAATTTTCCAGCGTTTCGAGAAACGAAACCATTTAGGACAAACGTCAAACTATGCATACATCTTTACAAACACATCGAGGAACATGGTTGACCCCTGAACATCAGAGAGACGCAAATAAATAAACCTTATTAGGTTGAAAGTGCAGAGCAGGTGCATTAGTTGGTGGGATGTAGTATCTTCGAGGAGGCGATGGACCTCTCGGCAGTACTCTCTGTAAATAGACTGGCGTGCGTGACCAGGGTGTGGTCCCCTTGTTTTTGATTCACCAGTATTTGCAGACTGGTTTGTACCAGGTCATCGTCAGTATATGAATGTTCCACTGATGGCTTCCCCATAGGTACGAAACATTAACGATAGAAGAGCTAGATAGATTTCCGTTTATAACAGCCAGAGGAACAGAAAAAAAAAACCCAAAAAAAACACAAACACCCCGAGGGGGGAAACAGAAAAAAAAAAAACAAAAAAAAAAAAAAAAAAAAAAAAAAAAAAAAAAATATTAAAAATTTTTTTTAATTTTTTTTATAAAAAAAAAAAAAATAAAAAAAAAAAAAAAAAAAAAAAAAAAATACCAGTAGTTTAATGCGATAACCGTTTTGCATAAAGAGCGTGATTGAAACTGAAAGATTGTGTGTAGCAGTCAAGAAATCGGAAAAAAACAACTGTAAAATAATAATATCAAGTATTAAACGAAAAGCAACCACACCAAAAAATGACTGAAGAATGAATCCAAGAAAACCATTTATAGTATGACAAAATATCAGATGCAAAGATATTTTATATGAAAGAGAAATTCACCGCGACAAGAATTCAAGGAAAGTTGACTTCGATAGTCATACAAACCTTTTGTTGAACTTGGGGTGGTGGTGGTCGGGGTGGTGGCGCTTTCTGCAAAAAAATTTTTAATTTTTTCAAAATTTGCTTCTAGTTTTTTTAATTTGTCAACGATTAAAAAAGCAAAAGCACTGTTTGACAATAAATAGTTCCAGTGACCTTTTGTTGAATTTGAGCGGGGGCTGGTTGAAATTTTGGTGGCGGTGGTCGAGCTGGGGCTACTTTCTGAAATTGATTTATTTTCAAAAACTAAAAAAGAAACCCATTTTATGCTAAAACCGCCTTTGGTTGCGCTGGCTGATTCCTATGCTGAACAGCCAGCGGTGCCGGGGGTCTCTTCGGTTCGGTCAGGGGTGGTGGTGGGGGACGGGCTCCTCGTCGTTGTTGTTGCTGATTGAACACGCCAAGGTCGATTGGCGGTGGTCGTTTTGGAATATTGACCAAGAAAATCGAATAAAATTCGTTTGAAATTATAATTTTCATATTTGTTTTTCTTTAAAAAATGACGCTCACATTCAAATTGATGTTTTGTTGACGGTATTGTATCGGTTGTTGTTGTTGTTGCACCTGAACCAAAATGGCATTTGAAATATAAAAAGAATGTGTTAAGTTCAAAAGAGCTTTGTGACATAAATGTACATACACAACTGAAAATAATTGTAAAACCCACTGCTGGTTGTTGTTGCTGTCGATATTGGTCCTGTCGTCCACCAAGTGGTGGTTGCTCAACTGGGGGTGCATACTGAAACATCAAGTTGTCTAGTCGAATGGTGATGTGGTGATGTTTCACTACGCTGTGACAGATGTGATGGATGCAGCATAGCATCTCCATAGCAACTGATTTGAGGCCAGGCATTTTTTTATCACTGTAAAAAATATTCACTGGAAAGTATATTATTACATAGTTGATAAGATTGGGGTATGTGGTTACTAACACGTCAAGGGTTTACTACATATAAAGAGGAAAGACTGTCAATCATGTTCACCTGTTTGATTGGTCGATTGGTTTGGTCCAGATACATCGGTTCGTTTGGCACATGTTCGGCTTGATCGTTGAATATCGGTGCTTCCTGTTTGAAGCAAAATGTTGAAAATACCTTTTTTGAGTGACTTTAAAATTATAAATCACAAATTTGTTCAAAAAATCGTACATGCAACCAGCCCCTGTCCTCTGACCAGCGCCAGGTGATGTGAGTGCTTGGGTCGTAATAGACGTCGCCCTGAAAGTTACAGAAAATAGTGTATATTTTTGTGTTGTAATATGAAAAAAAGTAGAAATATGTCCGTTCCAACCCCATCCCATCCCGGGAATTGTGCCAGTTCCTCAAGTGTCCATCTTTCCTGGTGTGGATCATCTGGTATTGGATGTTGTTGTTGTTGTGGAGCATAGTGTTGTTGTGGTTGTTGTTGTTGTTGTTGTTGTTGTTGTTGTTGTTGTTGTTGTTGTGGTGGTGGCGGTGGTGGTGTTGGTGCTCGAGGCTGTGCTTGATTGACTGGTTGTTGAATGTTTTCCTGGCAATGGAAAGTTCAAGTCAGGACACTCCTGCCCGCGCTCGGACAAAATTTTGCGTTCCCTGTCAAAAATATTGCGTCTGATTCATCAAACTCACGTAGATACTTGACTGTGACGTGATTAAGGCCAGATGCGTGCGCTTTACGAATCAGGCAAGGTAACACGGTTGAAAAAAGACTGCGGTATATAATTTCTTGGTGTTCACCCTTTCGAGAATCCAAGTCCACCCACATCAGATCCACTCTATGCTTATGACACAACCGAACTCTCTTTATAGTGACAAGATCGCGACTGGGTATGCGTCATTCCAAAGGAAGGCATTGCGGACCTACTAAGGTTCACTATACCGAGCCAAGACTGTAGTAACCTGATAATCCTGTTCATCCCGATTGGCCTTGTGTTTATCGATCTGATGTTGTGCCTCGTCCATCATCGCCCAGCCGGCCGCTTGCATGAGCGTCTGACCGACACGTCGAAAACCGCGTTTGAATTTGCCGCCACCCTGATGCTGCAATGGAAATCGGGCAACGTGTGGTAGCCAGAATAATATTTACACTAATATTTATAAATTATTTCGGGTATATAAAACCGAACCTTTTTGTTAACTTTCTGTTTCGGTTTCAGTCGTTGTTTTTGTTGTTTGACAACTTTGTTTCGAACGTTCTTTTTCGCTGCCGCGTTCGCTTTACGCTTTATGACATTCCGACCCGCTCTGCCCCGTCCTGTGATTTAGAGTTGCTTTTAATTGAAATAAAAATATTCTAAATTACACTAAATTTCTCTTTGAGCACTCACCTCCTTTAGCCATTAGACCCGTCAGCAAACACATCAAATACTTTTGTTCGTAATCAAATCAGATCAGTAATTTTTTTCGAATTTGGCTTCGAATCAGTAAATTGCGATTGAGCAGCTGTTCCGAAATGCTGCGTTGATGACTTTACCTAATTTTCAGGTTCAAAAATTAAAATAGGCAGTGAAAAGCAGGGATGGGACTGATTCCGCTCTTTTCACGCGCTGCTCGATAGAAGAGTAGTTTGGGGTGATGTTTCATTTGAACTAATCGTTTTGCTCCACGTGCTTTGAATCAACACTTCAATTTGCTCAGTTTTATTGCAAAATACGCAACGTTTCTACAGGAATATAAAACGCACAAAAAGCGTAGAAATCAAAAAATTAACTGCTTTTTGATGAGTTGATAATGAGCTTTTCAAGTAAAATATTGTAAATAATGTACTTGTTTATAATTTTTGAAGAATATGGCAAAAACATGACTTACAGAAGTTGTAATTTTACATAGCTGATGGATAAGGCACTGCCCTGTTTGTGTTTGGGATACTGTTAAAATTTAATTAAACACAGCAGGATTATTTCGAACAACCAAACTCATTGGTTTCGTAATGGGTGGCCTGGCAATTGAGCAGAGCACATTTGAGCAAGACCACTTTCAGCAAGTGAAAAAGAGCAGGGCCAAAGAGCAGAGCAGGCTTAAGCAATTAGGCTTAAGCTTACACTTGAGATTAGTTTTGTGTTTGGGCTTAGGCTTAAGCGTAGGCCTGTTCGTTTTTAGGTTCTGCTCTTTTTTACTCTGCTCTTTTTCACTTGCTCAAAGTGGTCTTGCTCAAATGTGCTTTGCTCAATTGCCCGTCCTCCTCATAATGCGAGCTGGCACAAAATTCGCGTATTGTCTGTGTGTGTGGGTATTGAACTGGAACAAAAAAACGTGGAAATCAACATAGAGAGAAACACACGAGAACTTGGTAAAACGACTCGAAAACAATTCGGTAAAACTTCATATACAACATTTTAATGGTATTATAAATCGCGAAAAGTTATGAACAAAATGACAATCAAAAAATGCATCCGTTTTTTTCCTCAAAACAACCGGTACACTTTCTCAAGCATTCGAAAAACAGAATAAAACCAGCAGTATACTTGGTATTGGTATAAGTAATCAGCTGTGCGGTATTGATAACCTCGCATTTTTTAAGAAGTCTGACTAGTATTCCAAGCATGCGGAAGACTAAACTAGATTTACGTAAGTTAAAAACAAAATATAACGTTTGTGTGCAGTATTGCACAAATTATATGGTACTTCATCTATACAATAAGCTCGAATCCAAATGCATTACTTAAATCGTGTTGCTGACCCTGAACGTAATACAGTCCCCCTCCTTATAGTGAACCTCAATTGCGAGTCGCTTCGAAAAAGACCGGTGTCTCAGGGGCCCTAGACCGAAATGTGGCATCGCGATACCGTTTGCACTCAAGCCCATTGATATCCAGTATGAAGGTAAATACAGTCAGAAGCAGCATATTAGTGCCATGCGTATAAGCACGGTCTGCCCAGGTAGTCCACTGTAAAAGCAACAGGTCCTGGTTCCCCGCCGATACTACACGCACGGCAATATTTCCAATAATCACACTGATGAGAAAAATCACGAATAAATAGTGACCACTTCCTGACCAGTGCCCCTAACCAGCATACAACGATCCAAACTTTCCGTTAGTACTTCCATGTATTCCATGTAGTTCTGCAGTCCAACCCGGGTCTGCGGTGGTTTCGGCAGATTCAGAATTACCAGCTGCGAGTCGTTTGAATGCTCCAATATGGCCTGATTCAGTCGCACGGCAGTGTGCATCTTTTTCACCTGTGCGGAATATGGTTCGTTGAGATTACTTTATGGAAAAATGATTTTGTCGAAAGTGTACTTTTAGAGACCGGAAGTGATAAAATTATCATGAGTGACAGGAGCACCAATTATGTATTTCCAAACGTTTGCAGCCTGAAAGTTTCGCCACAAAGAACGACACCGAATCAATACGCTGATACATACATACAAGACGATACAATACTTACGTATTTCGGCGATTTCACTCCCTCCTAAAAGCAAGGGAATATGCAAGGAAAGTTGGTATTTGCAAAACTGGCCGCATGAAAAATCATAAGTGAGCGGTACTGTAATCGCGATAGCGAACACAATCTGGAACATCAGCTGCCTTGCCTTTCTCTTATCCAGCGACTTGTGCAGTTCGTTGTGAATTTGTTTTGGCGTGAACGTGAATTGATATCGTTTGTCGCTCTTGGTCGGGCCGGGCGAAGACTCCGATTGTTGTTGGTGGTTGCGGGACCGACGTTGACTGCCTGGTTCACCATCCCTGCAATACAGTTCGTCCTCTATATAGTAACCCCGTTCGCTCAATATGCATGCGGGTACTGATCGTTTAAGCGCGATATTAACTTTTAGCATAGACACGTTTCAACTTTTTAAATGCTCCTATGTCAAGTACCTTCACGTCACCACATGGAGAATAGACTGTGGTGTTTCATGTGCACTTGTTTTGAACGAAAAATCACCTAAAAAAACAAAGATCACCCACTTATTCTCGGAGTCGAGTTCGAATCGAACCAACGGCGTATCAGCACCATCGGGGGATAATTTGTTGCCTGAAACATCAAGGTGATCCATTTCAACAACTAATTTTTACCCATCCCCAAGTAACAATTATTTCCAATGTTTACCCAAAACGAACTACCCACAAGGAAGTACAATGTAATATGTGACATACTGTATGTTTGCCGATCGAACCATATTTCCCATGTTTGTATGTACCATGTCATTTGTTCCGCTCGCAGCGATTTCCTGCTATCTTTCCATCAAGAATGACATTCCCTATGAACCATATTCGCCATCATTCCCAGCCGACGAACCATATTCCCTGTCTTTGCCGCCCGACACCCGTTTATCCGTCTTTGCACTGCCGTTCAGCACCGTCTGCATTTCAATGTCCTCCGACCCGTCCGTATTGTTCGGCACCAAATCCGGGTTTTTCGCCGCCGAAGGTTGCTCTTCGCCGTCGGTTTCCGAGATTTTCGCAGTTGTTGGCAGCTGAACCACATTGCGATGGCGTTCGACGAGCAGTTGGGGCTACAAAATGTGTGTGAAACATCAGCTTGCTGTGATGCTGACTCGGTTTCTTTATTCACAAAAACTTGGGCAGGCACGCAGTCGCATGCGCCATCGTAAACATGGCCGGCCGGCATTTTCTGGCATGATGGTCGGGGTCGGTTTGGGCGCCCACTCGACCATGGGTGGCATTCTCGAAACGGTCTGAATGCAAAAGTTGGGCGTGAAAAGGTCGGTGTGTTAGAGCTCGGCCGAAAACTCTGTCGGTGTAAACATGAAACATTGCCTGCTGTTAACGTGACATGTTTCAAGTTTACACCGAGCTTTCGACCCAGATTACACCGACATTCACACCCAATTCTTCTTCACACGTTTCGAAAATCCCAGCGCACACGTTCCAGTTGTGAGCACGCACACGACGGCGTACAGCGTTTGGCGTTTTGAGGCTAATGGTTTTGTCGTCAAATCATCTCGTCAAAAAGTCGTCGAACACATGTATTAGTTTTCGCGCTTAGATTTTGGCTCATGTGTTCGACGACTTTCTTTGACCACATCACTATAAGCCGGTTTTGAGGTGTACATCTGCGGCACGTTCGTCAATGACGATGGCTACCGCGCTTGCCCTGCTGAAGGCTGCGAGGGGCCACACCGATACAGCAACTATGTATGTATGCGTACTGGTCCGTGCCTGCTCACAACGCGCCATGCCTTTTATTGACCATTTCGTAACCTTTTTAGAATAATGTATGTATATTCACCAGCGTAAAAGTGGTCTACCGTCGGTCTGAGAACACCTTTGCGCTGATTGAAAGTATACGATCATGAAAAATAAAAAAATAATGCCAGCGACATGCATACCGGCCTATTTATTCATGACTTTTGCTAATCAAGCAATAATGTTTAAATTGCATTACGAAAAAAAAACAGGCCAAATTTCAACCGTGTAGTGCACAAAACGCACGCAAATATTGAACGACACCCAGGGCCAAAAATTTCACTGGTAATGTAGGAAGTAATTTTCTGAGTACGGTTAGTAACAACGTCCAGATCAACAGGCGCGGGAAAAAAATCGAGGGATGAGACCTGAGTGCAGTGCCACACAGATAAATTTTGGTGAACAAAAACGGGTGCAAGCAAGGAGATGCAACACAGCACAGGACAGGACAACACGAGAGTTAGTGTTGAGTTCAAACATAAAGACAAGAAGAGACAAAGGACCCAGCTTGTTATCTGGTTAATTCGAGAGGAAGCGGAGTACAGCAAATGAAGAAATGCTTTGGGGCACGTACATATGTATGTGGATATATATGTACAACATCGGTGGGGTGGGGATACCAAATCGACCATGTAGGTGCCGGCAGATATACCTCGAGTATCATCAACGAGTCACCACTGCTGGTTGACGCCGGCTCATGCCCATCACGCGTGTGTTTTATTGAGTTTCGTCTAACTCGAGTGGCTGCGTCAGGCGCGCTGACGGACAGCAAACGTAGTCCAATGTGGAGCATCTGTGCAACGTTAGGTAGCTGAAACCGCACTGCTTTGGAAGGATGCATATTCCACTGGTGAGTATACAGTTAGTAGCTGTGTTTGGCACGAGCGAATGTTATTGCTCCCATGGTTTGAAAGCAAACATTCTGTCTTGGGCTGTTGTTATGTACCTGTCTTTGTCTTTGGAAAAGCCAATCAGGCCATAAACGAGTATTGCGAGTGCACAACATGGCTAACAAATTTTTTAAGCAACGAAGATGGTCATTCCAGTTGTGTGTGGTGAATCAAGCGTAGCAGCTAACGCGACGGGAGCGGATTGGATATGAGTGACTCACAAAATGGTTGTCCAAACAATATTTTATAAATTCAAATCTAATCGGATTCGATCACCGAGTGCCGAGTACGCAATTTCCAACCTGTTCCATTTGGAGCGCTGCGAGCACAAGGCTAAGAACCACACTGCGTGAAGCAAGGCAGTTTACAAATCTGACAATCTATGCATCTCATTGCAGCTCAGAAACGCTTTATACAGCCAACAAAGCGTTAATGTTGGAGGGGCCCAACCGCAACTTGGACATTACAAAGGTAGTAGGTACTCACAGACTGCGGTCGACTATCACCGGGGTCAAGGGACAGGTCAGAAAAGGACGAAGCGAGACTCGAACCATCAGGGACGCCCAGCAGATTTTGGTGAACAAAATGGTAGGAGAACTAAAAACAGTGGTTGTTATTAAGTGTGAAAGGTTGAAGAATTGTGTTGTAAACATGTGCATGTGCCTCTCTGGAAATGTAAGAAACCAACGCGCTTTGTGCAAAAGTGACATAAAAGCGCAACCCGTTGCAAGCATTTGCAAATATCACCTAGCCAAAGAAAGATTCCCATAAGCGAACTCAACATCTCCTAGATGAATGACTGATGTGGATCCATGAAGCATTTGATGATGAATGAGCAAAAATGGAATTGCGAAAAACACAAACAACCACCGACCAGGCTTCGTTTCTCATGCGCATTCAAATGAAGACTCTGAATCAGTTTGCTTCGCTCCTCCATCGCCAACGTGCGTTCGTAGGCGTACGCCGAAATCTCTGAGATTGAGAGTTCTCAGTTCCATTTCTAGTAACTTACCTTGTGTTGAAATTGTACTTGAACTGTATTCTCGCTACTTTCTGTTAGAGGGGGTAGGTTTGCCTTAGTTTTCCTGGTTGTTTGCCCCATGTGCCAATACTTTGGGGGTGACTTTGTGTGCGGCACGCCACTTTGTGTGCGGCACGCCACTTTGTGTCGCTAATTATCTAATTGTTCTGATTTCCTTTCCCCCCGATTGGGGCTTTCGCAAACATCCTGTTCTGTACGATGAAGAAGAGAAAATTGTTCTGTTGTTTGTTGTTTAGGATTCATACAGTCGTCTCGTTGTAGGTTTTGTAGGTTTATTGTCAGGGTTAGTAGTATAAGCAAAGTCACAAACGGTACAACTAAAGAATGAAAGAAAGAGCACAGATTATATAGGTACAGAACAGGATGTTTGCGAAAGCCCCAATCGGGGGGAAAGGAAATCAGAACAATTAGATAATTAGCGACACAAAGTGGCGTGCCGCACACAAAGTCACCCCCAAAGTATTGGCACATGGGGCAAACAATTCACTAGGAAATTACTAATGGCAGAAATTTCCTACACTCCCTACTTAACAGAAAGTAGCGAGAATGCAGTTCAAGTACAATTTCAACACTCCCACCGCGACTCAAAGATACTCATTTGAGGTTTCTAAGCTCAATAAAAATGTAATCGCAAAGGCTCAAATACAATTCCCTAGATTTTGCTAGAAAACATATCGGCCACCATATGTAATCATGATTCACAACATTCTAGTTCGCTTTTTCTCGGCCAATTTTGTGGGCTTCGACCCAATTGCGCCTCCACGGCGACTTTTGCCCTCTCCTGGGGACTTGATGCGCCTTTCACGGCGACTTGTTGATTCGGCTGCTTCTTCGGCAGACCCGAATTTGCTGACGTGGCCAACCGAGCGCGATGGATTGGATTGAGCGATTGAATCGATATGAGTGTTGAGACGCCTTGAATCGGTGAACGGAGTTGCGAATTGTGATGCCTTGTACGGCAGAGTTTGACTGGGGAAATGTCCGAGCCCCAGGAGTTGACCGATGTGAAAATGCGGATGGCGAGACGACGTGACGCACATCGACCGACTTGTCCGTTGCCGCGGTGGGGACCTGTCCCCGGCCAATTGTGTCATTCGACTTTGAAACACTATGCGATCGGATGGCGCAGGCGTTGGCGAGACTCGCGCCTACTTCACCATCGCTGAGGACACGGAAGAGAATGAAGCCTGTTCGTCAATATCAGAATCGGCGTCCGAAGACACCAGCACCTTAGAGGTACCATCATTCACCGATCGCGGCGGAGGGTCCCATATCGCCATTTTAATCAATGGATGTGAAATCGAAAATGGTGACAGTAGTGCAGCTGAAATGCAGCACTCGCAGAGTTCGAATGGGCTCAGACAACTGCGGCAGCAGATGTCAAATGCGAGAAATGAATTGGGCCACTTGCAGGAGAATGGATTGAGTGTGAAGGCACCACCACCACAGCGCTCGCAATCAACACCCCATTTCCGTCGTCTTCTAGTGCCTGCCCTGTTTGACCCAAGTGCCCCACTACGCAGTGTCCGCTCACATCTGTACAACAAACAACAGAACAATTTTCTCTTCTTCATCTGGCATCTATCCTGTGCGAGAGCCGTTCTCGTCATCAGGCCTTGGATTCATCGTTGACTCTCATCTTCAATTGTCCGCCCGCAACCAAAGGCTGTTGCTGCCAAAAGGCCCCACAAGAGGGGGCCCGGTGCAGTAAGTCCTCACGACAGGCAACCACGGTCGAAAGTCGCGGCAAACGTGATCCCGTACACCAGGATAGGAGCAATTGGCCGGGGACAGGTCCCCACCGCGGCAACGGACAAGTCGGTCGATGTGCGTCACGTCGTCTCGCCATCCGCATCTTCACATCGGTCAACTCCTGGGGCTCGGACATTTCCCCAGTCAAACTCTGCCGTACAAGGCATCACAATTCGCAACTCCGTTCACCGATTCAAGGCGTCTCAACACTCATATCGATTCAATCGCTCAATCCAATCCATCGCGCTCGGTTGGCCACGTCAGCAAATTCGGGTCTGCCGAAGAAGCAGCCGAATCAACAAGTCGCCGTGAAAGGCGCATCAAGTCCCCAGGAGAGGGCAAAAGTCGCCGTGGAGGCGCAATTGGGTCGAAGCCCACAAAATTGGCCGAGAAAAAGCGAACTAGAATGTTGTGAATCATGATTACATATGGTGGCCGATATGTTTTCTAGCAAATTCTAGGGAATTGTATTTGAGCCTTTGCGATTACATTTTTATTGAGCTTAGAAACCTCAAATGAGTATCTTTGAGTCGCGGTGGGAGTGTTGAAATTGTACTTGAACTGTATTCTCGCTACTTTCTGTTAAGTAGGGAGTGTAGGAAATTTCTGCCATTAGTAATTTCCTAGTGAATTGTTTGCCCCATGTGCCAATACTTTGGGGGTGACTTTGTGTGCGGCACGCCACTTTGTGTCGCTAATTATCTAATTGTTCTGATTTCCTTTCCCCCCGATTGGGGCTTTCGCAAACATCCTGTTCTGTACCTATATAATCTGTGCTCTTTCTTTCATTCTTTAGTTGTACCGTTTGTGACTTTGCTTATACTACTAACCCTGACAATAAACCTACAAAACCTACAACGAGACGACTGTATGAATCCTAAACAACAAACAACAGAACAATTTTCTCTTCTTCACCTTGGTCATCTTGTGTGGTGCACTGACGATGACCTGGTGCAAGGCTGCACAAGTCAGGAACCTACAGTATACAGCGAGCAAGTCCATTCTCTCTAGGATGAGTAGGTAGCAGCGAGACAGCAGGGCTTGAAACTGAAACATCACCTGGCTGACTGAATTCGACCACAATCACTGACGCGTCGATTCTCAGTTGATACATGAACTTTTCGAGATCTTTCTTCATTTTGATCGAATTGTCTGTTTCTTGTGCGACGGCGAACAAACGCAGCTTGCAGCCACGCCACACCTGGATAAGTAACGACGACAAACATTAAATTTAGGATATTTTATCAGAACACGAATCCTGTGCTATGTATCACATTGGTGGGCGGTAATTTGACATTACATAATACATCAGGAGCGGTATTGATATCGGACTTAGTTATCATGTCTTGGCCACGTGACCACATTTGAACAGATATTTCAACATGATGGCCCCAAATTTTGATCAGCGTAACATTTCGAACTTGATTCTGGCTGTCAAGGAATAACTTTTTCGCTGTTTAAGTGAGCGCCAACCGTAATTCGTGCTCTGCTAATTTATGCACGGCACCAATATTCACCAAACAATCCACCACCCATACCTTGTGTTGATTCAACAGGAATGCGAGTAGAATGAGCAGTCCACCATCATGCAGCACCCACCAAACATCGATGTTGCCCGTCAGACGGTCATTTGAAGGTGGAAAGTTCTCCAACCCTTTCACTACGATCAGGCACATGTGCAATGACGCGCCACGATGCAGTTTGTCTGCAAGTACAATCAAGTAATGAAGGGATTAAGCAATCGCCTAGTCAATTGAAAAATCATAGTCAATTAATCTATTAATCAATTAAAAAAATATCGAAAGCCAGTTGACGCTGTAACAACTGAGGCCGCGTCGTATCTGATTTACGCTGATTCACCTCCTTGATCTCCATGCAGGCATGCCTGTGCCATCAGTATACATACCAAAATATACAACCTATTATTGGCCTCTGCACAGAATCTACGCATTCTTTTCTCTGAATCCAGTCAGTGCCCACCATCTCAGCAATAAACCCACCATGCCGAACTACACCGCAACGAACCAACAAAGTCCCAGTACTCGTCGTTGTCCCTGCTGTCTTGATCGGCCACTTTACGCCACTTGGTGGGCCACCCGGTCATTACCGTATTCGGTCTGAGACCGCCGATACCGGCCGATTGCAACAAGGTCGACATCGACGATGCAAACTGGCCGTCGTCGTAGGTGACCGTGTTGCAGAAACCTTTCAGCTTGGCCGTCACCATTTCGCGTTTGATCACCTGCATCAGATGCGTATGGCTTAGTGGTATGTACATGTACGTGCGGCTGAGGGCCGAACGGTAGAGTTCGAACCACAACGCAAGCTTCCGCATCCGGTTTCACATTATGTGTGCACAACGACCATTTTATTGGACTGGTTATGTGGAGCTGAAAAAAACTGCGAGCGTTGGCGCTGCAACGCCAGTGCGAGCGGTGGAAATTTTTTTCAACCCCCCCCGGCGGGGCACCGTCCAGCACCCCCCCCCCCCTCGACTCCCCCACACCCCGCACCCCCCCGAGGCAGTGCATTAGAGACCCAAAAGGCATGCTCGTTATTTTCTCTTAACTTTTTAATATTTTTGTGTAATCCCTTGCTTCGTATAGTAGCATTGATTTTTCATTCGATAGGTTAGGGGGGGGGCGTGTTTTTGGGGATGAGATGCTCGAAAGGCCGCGGTCAAACGACTTTATCGTTGAGGGTTATTTTCGCTTGGCCGCTGACCAGACTACAACCACAACCGCTTCTTTGGCTTCAATGAAACAGTCATTGTCCACACAAGCCACACCAGAGGTTGTGTGTTGAGGTTTATGTTTGTGGCGGTCCGCGCTAGTTTCGAACAGGAGGGCGCCTGAGTTTTGCGATGGGGGGGTCACACCCCTGTCGAGGTCATCTTCGATCCCCGATAACATGGGGTTAGAGCGTTGCACACCGTTTAAGGCGGACGTGGTTGGACGCTTTTTTCAGCTGAAAAAAAGATTTAAAAATATACAAAAGAGACGACTTTTTTATTTTTCGGTTTATCATTTTTTTTACTTATTTATGTTCAATTGCAGTGATGTGTAAGTAGCAGAAACACATGGGTGCCCAAATTCGGACGCATGATGTGTAAATTCTGGAAAACACGACAAACTGATCAAAAACAAAAAGGTCGCATATCATGCACAAAATCTAGGGTAGGAATCGCTCTGTCCTGAATCGTGATCCCAATTCGCCGTGATTACAGGATCATAACATTCACAATATTTCAGAGCAACGTACATAAAACAAACAGTGGCCAATCAAGTTTAAACCACTGAAAGCACAAAGCAAAACGACAGGAGATCGATTAAAACAGCGTCGGACCACCACGTTGTTTTTGATCAGTGTTTAGTCTTTTATTTCCCAGAATACACATTCGGCGTCATTTACACCCATTTTTTCCCTACACCAGCCTGCAGAACACAAAGTAAAGCAAAAGAAAAAAGAAAGTCGTTTTCGGTTTTTATATTTTCTCTTTTTTTCCAGCGCCCCGCCCAGCAAAGCGCGCACCCTCCCGATCCCGATCCCGGGATCCCGGGCCCTTTTTCTGATCCCGATCCCGATCCCGATCCCGGCATTTTGAAAAAGACAATCCCGATCCCGATCCCGATCCCGCTCAAAAAAGTACCGGGATCGGGATTAAGTTTTGAGAACAAGAAGTAAAAAATTATGCAATTATAATTCGCCAAGCTGTTGTAAAGGCGCGTCCATGCAAACGCTGGCGCGGGTCGCGGGTCAGAAAAATACTCTATATGTCCAACAACCGCCCCGTGTTTGCATGCCGCACTTGCCGGTCGCGGTTTGCGGGTCACTTGAAACATTTGTTTGGCTGCAACACACAAAAATTAACCAATCCGCGTCCAGCCAACGTCGCAGACTGCCGTAGCACAGCGCTGCCTGGTTCATTTTTGTGTGTGATAGCTAAATAAATGTTTCAAGTGACCCGCAAACCCACCCGAAAGTGCGGCCATGCAAACGCGGAGCGGTCATTGGACATAAATTATTGCTGACCCGCGGCCCACAACCGTGTTTGCGTGGCCGCGCCCCTAAGAGGTGCTGCTGATTCCGAGCGTGATGAAACCCAAGCACCACCAATCGCGAACAAGTCGAGCTAGAACTGAACGGTTACACAAAGTTGCATCGAACGAAGGGACTCAGTTTCGAGGAAATGTTGTCATGGTGGGCAACAAATGATACAAAGTTTCCGCGACTGGCACGTCTAGCTTCCAAATATCTAAGCGCTCCGCTGACGAGCGTGCCTTCTGAACAGCTCTTTTCCAGTGCAGCTGATTTGTTTGATGGCAAAAGATACTGCTTGAAACCAGAAAATGGTGAAATGCCTGTCTTTTTGTCAAAGGTTTTGCCATTGATCGACTACAATTATGATCTTTGAACTTATCCGTCATCAGCTATTCTCGATTTTCAATCGGCTTTAATCACCATTCCGGGTGTTTATCCATGTGTGATAAACATGTTTCATGTCTGTGACATTAACGTGCATCTTATGCATAAAATGATAAAAACTATTGCCTTTGGACAATCTGGTCAATCCCGATCCCGATCCCGGGATCCCGGGTTTTCAAGACCGGGATCCCGATCCCGATCCCGATCCCGACACTTTCTTGATCACAATCCCGATCCCGGGATTAAAAATGAATCCCGTTCGAACACTGGTTGTCATGACACCACGGATGGGTATCCGCACCAACCAACACACACCAGTGGAGTCTAAATAGCCACAAACCATGAAAAAAGATCGCACCTCTTTTTTTAGTTCCGCTTCATCTCTGCTGCCGGTCAACATGGGATCACCAGGCACCAGACTAAAGACCATTGTCAGACCCTTGCCTGCCTTCAATTGACTGGCCAAATGCAGCAGGTTCTGTCGATAAGACACTTCTTCGTCGGAAACGTTGCCCTTGACAAACACCAGCAGTTGAGGTCTGGAAGAAAAGGAGCGGGGAAAGATTCGAGAAAAGCGAGTTGTAAACCGGTGCTTGTGCATGCATGGGTCGTGCATGACCTTTACGAGACAGTTCGTGGTTTGCTGCAAAAAGTCACGTGACCAGACAAAGTGGATCCAATCATAAAATCTAGAAAAATATTTTTGAAAAAGGTGCTGACCTCCAATTCTTTGGATGCGGTTGCTTGTCCTCGATTTTCAGCAATGAAAACTGCGCGGTGGTTAGTGCCAGACCACGGATACCGTCGCCCCACTCCTTCTTGGCCCTGTGATGTTATTACCAAAAACGTTAAAAACTTGACACGTACCCTCAAATGAAACATACAAAAAAATAATCCCAAACTAACCCCTTGTATTCGACATATTTATAAATGGCCATGCACAGCGCGATCGATATGAGTGCATAGTGCCAATGGGTGGCGAACATTATGAAGAAACACAACACCGCGCCCAAAAGTGACAACGACCTGCAATTTTAGCACACATTTCTTTCCTGTTTCAATCCGTGGCACCAGTATTCTGGGCCCTCAACAGTTATTTTTTGGCAAGAAAACAAAAAAATCTCACCAATGATAGTATCGAAATCGTGGTCTCCAATTGGGAGCACCGAGCAGTGAGTGCAGTGTCGTCACCAGATTGACAAACGCGTAGCACATCAGAAAGAAAAAGTCCACTACCTGAAAATATTATTGATTATGTTTTTATATAAATAACAGTGCCGTGCAGGGTTGAAAAAAAAATTTTTTTATTAGCGAGCTTTTTTTTTTTAAAAAAAAATTTTTTTTTTGATTTTTTTTTGACGAAAATTTTTTTTATTAGAAAAAGTGTTGCAAACGACGTTTCAGGATAAATGAAATCGATGCAACATATTTTTCAAAAATTGAAAAATTTTCGCCTGAGACCCAACTTGTGTGGTGACACCCGGTAGCATTGTGCAGATTCTATGGAATCCTACTAGTCTGAGGTTGATGTTGACTAACGATGTTACTCTAACGTATTGTAGCATGCCGTACAACGTATTTTAATGCATCTAATGCCGTATATCTGATATACGACCATCAAAATATCGATTACAGCCCAAATCTTGCGTGTCAGATCGACTTTGCGCGCCCGGTTTTGCACCAGACCTATGTATATACATGTGTAGTAGCATGCAGTGGTACATTATCGGTGCCACATCACTATAAAAGACCAGCCCCGCGCATCCCTGTACGGATTTGGGGACAATACAGGGCGCCGCAGGCGCGATTTTGGAAAAATTGTCCCGTCCACAGAAAAAAGTGCCAATTTTTTGCCTCGAAAAAGGCCATTTTTGGACATTTCAGCCCATTTTGGGCAACTTTTTTTTATTAAAAAAAAGCAAAATCTGAGTTTCAAAAAAAAAATTTTTTTTTTAAAAAAATTTTTTTAATTAACCACTTTTTTTTTTGAAACAACCCTGGTGCCGTGCGTACAAGCATGAAACACACTTTTATACGGAGAAGCTTCTTCCGGGTTTGGGACACATTCGTGGTACACAAAAGCTGGCTTCCGTGCAGAAAGGTGTGTATAAAAGGGCAAAGCTTATACGCACGGCACTAGAATTTTGAATTCAAGGTGACGTGACCAGTAAATAAAATATAGTATCCCAAAAATAAGGTGCCGTAACCCACCGGTGCAATGTGATCAAGCAAACCGATCAATATGGCCAATTCAGCAATTATGGTCGTCAACATTAGGCCTCGAATCGGCTCCGACCGTGACGAGACGACGGCAAACGGTGACAGAAACGGTATGACGTCATCCTTGGCTATTGACTGAAGAAGTCTCGGGGCACCTGAGGGTCAACGGAAACATGGCATGTATGTACATTTCAAGGTTCCCAAACCTTTCCCCGAGTTTGAGACGGGGTCACTGTATAGTAACACAAGTTGTGCAGCCTGAACCGGCCGTGCACTGTCCCTGCGAATGTACCAGGTGACCACGTAACCACAAAATTATCTGCAAGCTGCTGCGTGCTCGCGTAAAACTTCACAAGCGCGTGCTACAATGGGGTGCTCCTCAATCCAAGTATGCATAAGGAAGTCAGCCAGCATGATGGTTTCAGGCGGGCGTTGAGGTGCACCAGGTCATCGTCAGTCCAAAAAACGCCAGAACAAGCAACTAGTCGCACTTACTGCACAAACACTGCAATCCAGCACCAAAGGTCGATGTGAATGATCCAATGAGCAGCACCCAACGGCTGGGAAACGTCATTTCAGCAACCATCATCCCACCGCCCAATGAGTGACCGTATCTATATGAGTGAATGAAATGTATAATTTCGGATTTTTCGCTTGTTGTTTGTTAGCTGCTTGGACACAACTTTTACGCTGGTCGAAATTGTGGCCTTGCGAACACGTACAACACGTGGCCTCTCAACTAGACCGATCCAATTCAACAACCAAGCTTCGTTTTATACGAAACGTTCGTGTGCACGCACGGTGCTAATGAAAACAAAGCAAACCACTCATTTTCACGGTACTAAATAGTCTCAATCCCAAAAATAGGCCCCAACAAAATATCCCAAAAGTAACGTTTCAGCGTGCTTACTTGTCCCTGAGCACCGGTCCAATCATGCTGCCACCAAAGAGCAGTGTGAACGACAGATACACAAACGACGTGCTCAGCTGGGCGGCTATGGTGCCTTTCGGAATCGATTCTTGTGGATCGCGCAGATCGCCTGATGAAGCAAGGAAATTGTTGTACAGTACCAGCTGCTTATGCCAGCAATAGGCGTTGGGCAGTGTATAGGCCTCTATAGTTAGTGACGCTTTTTGTGGTGATCCTCGTTATCCGTTTATAGTGATCCTTTTTACGGTGACCCTTTTTTCAAACTAAAATATTCCACGCTACACATTATAGTACAATTCCCTCGATCCACAACGTCTGGGTACACACAATGTGCTTTAGCGACCAGATATATTGTCAAGGATTTTCAAGCTTCGATTCTGGTCATGTCATTATGAAGAGGATGGGCCTATTCGAATGATGTTAACAATCATATTCATATAACGAACCTGACATATTCGACCCGGTCATGATACCCGTAACGGATGGGAAATATATGGCCAGCAGCACGAAGAATGAAGTAGCAATGTCCTGGGATTCATATTGACCGACATTTTTGATGAATGGATGGGCACATTCTGGTTAAATAAATAGTTATCCGAGGTCTCGGAATATTGGTTCCACGCGTATAAGCATACAAGGACAACTGCAGTTCCCAGCTCTGCAGCTCCCTCACAGTTTTCAAACACTTCAGGAAAATCGTTGCAATATTTCAAGAAACTCTCTGTGCACATGGAATATATTGCTTTATACGCGCGGCACTAAAATTCTGAACTCGAAAAGATACCTGGAAGACTTGTGTGCGCGGGTCACCCTGCACGCCCGGCACCGTTTCACCCTTGGTCATGTAGGTCGGACCGAAATTGTCTGAAACAATGAAAGGAAAAAATACTTTGCAAATTAACTAATTTTGCACGTCATTTTACAAATGTTGAAACTTTACACCCCAGCGTACCGAAAAGTACGCCACTGGCGAGGCCAGGTATTGCCTGCACACACTGCATCACACCGCTGAAGCCGGCCGCACAGAAAGACGCTGTCGCGTTTGAGGAACCGCATGTCTCCTGAGTTTTAAAGGCCGCGTTGCGTTGTGACCATTGGCGACCAGATTTTCAATGAGAAGCTCATCATAGTTTCATCAAAGAAGTTTTTGTGGCTCCGGTACCCATATCTCTCATCACTGCGTTTACTATTTACTTATATACGTACTGTATATGCATACTTAGGGTCACTTGGCCATCCAGTCACTGTCCTTGGCGCACCGCCCGTCTGTGAGAACAAGGAGAATAAAACAGGCAACCAGAAATATGCTGCACAATCCACACTATGGAATAAGTAGAGAAGATTAGTGACTGAAACTGCGGGACCAAGTCACCATGAAGATCTCAAAGTGTATCTGAAAATGCTGCACCTCCAAGAATTTCCGTGTCACGTTGGCGTTACAATAGTTGCACGTGTCGGCGTATAAACTGGCCATAGCTTCGTCAGGCACAAATGCGGATCTTTGTAGCAGCGTACCACCCAGCATACAGACTCTAAAAAAGGGCTGTATTCATGAAATGATTCCCAGTGTGACAACTGATACTCAAATGAGTCCGATTTCGGGGGTGGTATATTTTCAATCAAAACGAAACGAAAGAGAAAGTCATTATCGCTTTGGCGAAGTGTTTGACAGAAAGCGTTGCCTGTGCCGCTTTCGAGCTCATTATCGTTGCCTGTGAATTACTTGTGCTTCGAAAATAAATTTGAATGATTCCAATAAAAGTGAACAAACTTGGGTCCGACATCCGGAAATATGGCTTTGTGCAGCGCACCGGCGTAGATTGCGATGATGCTAATTATGACACACATCAGGGTGATTGGAGCGAACAGTTGAACGAATCTGACCTGAATTGGACAGCAGGATATTGATTGATAGTGATAAAGGCTGTCATTTATCCATGATCATTTTGTGTACCTTAAAGTATGTATTAGATTTTTTAGTCAAGCTGGGTCTGATCTGCCTTGTTTTTTTCTGATATGAAAAGGACAGTGACACTGATCAAATCAATATTGAGTGGCTCAATGCCGATATTCGATATAACAGGCCCTGGTTAGGTGACTTTTATGTTGAGGATCTTTCGAAAGTTCGACGACTCTCATTTCGACCAATAGGCAAGATCGAACCCTGGTCTCATCATCAACTTCGACATCAGCTCAAAGATTACAAGCTGTAAAATATAAAAAAGTAATAATATTCCGCACCCCGCAAGCCACGATCACACATTCGATCAACAACAAAATGGTGGCGTACAATCGAAAGTTGTGCGTGAGCATGCCAAACAGGCCAATGTCCTCACGAGCCTCATCGCCACCGATCATTAGTTGCGGAGCGATGAACATCTGAAATAATCTTTTTAATTTATAAAAATGTTGATGAGAATTTGGTGGGAGTTTCGCAACAGCAGTGCACTGACGATGACGTCCGTGAAGGCGAAACACAACACATAACGCAAGTGAGCCCCGATATCCAAACTTGAAATTAAAATCAATCTTGAGACTAAATTTTGAATAGTAATTGTAAAAAAAATTCCAACCAATAAAATCTCGACGGCGCCAACAAGATACATTGCTGTGGCCACTGCATTCGCCAAATAGAACAGTATGCCCACAGCGCTACCAAATTCTGGACCGAGGTTGCGGGATATCATGAAGTAGGAACCACCGCCTGGAATAATAATGAACTTTTTGGGTGCTACCTAGCTATTGTGATTTGAAAATCATAAGAAATTATAAAAAATTCTTGTGAACTTGCTTTCCACGACACCGTTGGTCGCGATGGCGCTCATTGATATACTCGTTAGGAAAGTCTGCAATTAAATCAATCCTAGTGTGTGTTTGGACGGATTTGAGACATCAAATTATGAAAAAACAGAGTGAAGTGTCATGAGTATAAGTATAACGCCAGCACACGTCAAAGTGACTATGATGAGTGCTGTTGCAAAGTTTTTCCAACCCTTTCTGCGGTTGGAACGTGAGTGTCGGTGCTATGCTTATACGCACGACGCTAATATCGTAGATTTAATACATAAAACAACAAAACCGACCGTTAAACAGCACATAAACACCATGGCGAAAGCACTGCCAGCACCCATAATTCCAACGATCCAGAATAATCGCAAGAACATCAACACACCGAAAATGTGCTGAATGGTCGGCAGGTAAACGCCGATGAGAGTGCCCAGGTTGGCCTTCTGAAATCAGGCACACAAAAATTGTTGGAATTGTTAGTCACGGACTATGAAAGCAAGAATTAACATTAATGCGGTACCAATCTATAGAAGGCAACAACGACTAATGCCTAAGAATGGACATTTAGCAATTGAATTGGAGCACGATAATGTTGATCAGCGTGAAAAGTTGTTTCCCCAATCTATAGGTAGACGCCAACATTTCTGTGAACGCTTTTTGTGAAGCCGGACCAGGAAGCCATCATCAAACATAAAGATAGTGAGTTCATCTTTCGCCCTGTTTTCACAGTCAGGCAGTGCACCGGTTAACCGCCAGTGCGAATGCACCAGATATGACCGCTGGCCACGTGTCCCCCGCCCAAAAAAAATCACTGCCATCACGCATATACAAAACATCAAAACCATATCTAACCCTTTTGCCTTTCTTCTCCGACTTTTCCCTCTCAATGGGCCCCGGTGTGACGAACGTGCTCAGATAGGCGGACAGCGTGGGCATGGTCGAAGCGTCCTCTCCTTCCTCGAACAGGGCAAGGTCACCCTCCTGGCTCTCTGCAAAGCACGTTTGGCTCATGTTTCGTGTAGGGCATGGTTATTCAGTCTGCCCACCTTGTATAGGCCCACAGGGACATGGGTTTACAGTATCACCAGTTTTCAGTCTTTGCAAGGAATATTAGTGGCATTCGGAACCGACCTGTCATTCGCGATCGAAGGGGTTCACTTTTTGGAGATCACTAACAAGAAGGTGGACTGCAGGTTAGAAATTGGTCTCGATAAATAGTGCACACCGGTGCCTGGTCATCATCATTTCGCCGATCCGGCCTTCTGTTAGTGGCATGATTGGGATCTATCATTTTCGATTATCCATTGTACGGGATGGTGATTTGGAGGTTTGGACAAAACATGCGAATTCAACACGTTAAAAAAATTACCACTTTGTTGAGGGTCAGCATGAGAAAGGTGCACTGTGGTCAGACGAGCAAGTTATTTTTTATCTTTCTTGAAACAATTTCAAACAGAAAAATTGATCACGTGGCAACTCGCCCACTATTCCGCGACTTTTCAGGCCCGGAAGTTCAGGCCCGACCTTTTCAGGCCCAGTTTTTCAGGCCCGACCGATTCAGGCCCACCATATTTGACCCATCTATAAGCTTAGGCTTAGGCTCCAGCCGGGCCTGAATCTGTCGGGCCTGCATGGCTGGGACTGAACCTGTGCCCCGGGACTGAACCGTCGCACAACACTCACCCGCGCCACTGACGTTGCTCTGATGTCGCTGCAGCATGCCGCCAACGCTCACGGACTTACCGGATCGGTGGTGGATACCGTCTGCAAATCGAATGTAAGAGAAAATTAGCCCACTTCAAACTTAACAGAGATTGTATCATTTTCCGGTTCGAAGCAAAACGTTCATGCACGCTCGATCTTAACATTTGAACGCCTGTCAGCGGTTTTTGTATATCTGAGATGCACAATGCTGAAACGAACGCAGCGCTGCGTGACACAACAGTTGTTTTGGACCACCTATATGTATGGTTGTGTGATCGCTGGAATTTTGGTCGTGTGACTTGGGGCCAATTCAGTTACAGCTGCAACTATAGCGAATCTCATATTTAAAATAATGTTAATTTTGGGACCCTAGGATAAAGTCACAAGGTATCCACAACTGCAATTTATGTACCTAAGAATGGTCTACTATAAGTGCCTTAAATGTCTTAGAATCTCATATATTCAGAGATGAAAGCGGGAGCGCAAAGCAACCCTCTCGTTTGATGTTCAGAGATCCTAGTGACGGATCCCAATATTTTCTGGACCAAAACTCCGCACTTGATGGGTGTCAGGTCGGTGCATAAAGGGAAGGGCGTGCTTGTTCCAATCACTCACATAACGTGTCACTGGAACACAATGTCAAACAATGGCTAACATCCAAGGCAAATTCGCGTTTACTAAGGATATTCTTATGCGCTTAAATGGAATATTTCAGAAGAGCGGAAGCCCAAAACAACAAACACCTGATGGCTGTTTTTGTCATAACCGGGCCGGATGAGTGTTTCACTATGGAAGCACCATCTGGCTGTCAAATAAACACAAGCACCAAGGTTGTTTGAAAGAACTGGACCGAAAGTACATACTTTGTATAGCATTCTGAATAACGTATAGTCTTTACCCACATCCCGGAAGCCAACATCATTGTCAAGGCAAAACGCACGAATGCTGGAAAGCTTTGAAACTGATGGGCGTACAAAAATGTCAAAAACTTTTTTTCGAATTGAACGTCCGAACAAATGCAAAAGTAAAAGCCGGATAAAGCATCAATGAAGCGCTAGCGTTTTTGGCCATCCGCCATAATGTATGGCAGAACAGCCGGGGAACTGTCAAATTCAGCAGGAATTTTTACAAGAAACTGTACGCTGGATAATATTAGTACCACGCGCGTGGACTACAGCAGCGATTATTAATTTCATGAAAAACTCCTTCGCGTTGAAGTGGTGCGTTTTAGCTGCTGCACTGAAGCTCAGTCCTGACATGCGGCATGTGAAATGTATGAGGTTGTTGTGGCAGCTGGTTAGCCCGTGCGGCACCAACTTTCTGAACACAGCGCAACAGCAGTAAAAAGAGATATATTCAGGACCAGCGCTTGAGCTATGTTCGACGCAACTTGCTTCAGATATAAAAACAATCGGCGGACTGAATTTTTGAAGAGGAAACGGTTCTGGGGCAGCTCTTTCAGAATAACAGTTCTTTGATGCAGGTTCGCTTCAAGAACAGGCGATAAAAACAATTTGCACTGGTCGTTGAAATGGCTCTCCGCTCTCAGTTCGCTCCAAATTAGTGCAAAGGGCTTTCACAGACAATTAACGCACTGAAAGAGGGCACGCGGTTAGGAAAAAGATATTCAATAATGGTTTGGCAGACCAAGTGACGACATTACGTGCATCAAAGTTGTTTTAGGTCCAGGCGCGCAAGAACTTTCGTCGAAGATAAAGACAAGGAGGAAATTGTACAAGGAAACCCGAACAGTTTTTGCCGCATCAAATTTGCTGGTGCCATTCGTTCTCGTTTTCTATTTCGATCATGTGACTTTCTTAGTGCATATATTGCACATGATGGACACCAAACGCGATCAAGGTTGTCGGATTAGGACCGACCTGATCACCAAAACTTGAAGCTCTGCTTTTGAAAATAAAGGTTGTTGGTGAAGCAAGCAGTCAAAAGGGAACAGGTCTCTGAACAAAAACCGATCGTTATCCTTGAAGCGGTATTATTAGACAAAGTTGAAGAGGTTGCCTTTCATTAATAAAAAGTTAAATGCCAGTCACACGTTCCACCACCTATATTTCAATCGCCGCGCACCTGTTTTATAGGAGAACGAGCGCTTGATACGTTGCACAAACGACGCGCCACTTTGTGACCCACGCAAAGGCCGGATGATGTCAACATCCGTGCGATTATTGTGATCCTCAATTATGATTTCGTTCGACATTTCGATTCTTGTTGGTTGTCCACTTTGTTTTTGTTTGAAATTATTATTTTAAGGTTGTCTTTGTTATTATTGCTCCAGTTCTCGCCTGGAATGCGTTTGGGTATTAGGCTCGCGCAAAAATGGTTTGGATTTAGTCTGGGTCCGATGCACAGCCGGCGTGGGTAATTTTTATAAGCTGTTAGCATAATAGCTAACTGACTACATATCGCATGATGCATGCGCCCTTGAAAAAAAGAAAATGTCAATAAACAGGTACATATGTATATGCCACGTCTGTCGAATTGTGTTAAATGGAGTGCGGTGCAAAATATTGGTCGGCTTGGAATGGAAAGCAAGGTGTTGTGAGAAGCAGAACAAAAAGCAGCTGCTTGACAAGCGTGGTGGTGGGTTCAGGACGTGACTAATCAGACGTTATTGCAGTTTCAGATTGCAAGAAATGTGTGGTATTCTTTGCAATAAAAGAGCAAAAAACTGACAGTGGTTTCGCCTGATTCATCAAACCAAGAGATACAGATGTCCATACGTATGTATGCTCATGCTGTTGTTGTTCAAAGAATGAAAACATATGAAATTTTGGGGTCTGAGAGTATTCCCCAAGACTATGTATGTCTCAAACTTGGACTGCAATAATGATGGGAAATACATTGGCACCTCGTGGCCAATAATTCATATAGCCAAGTTCATTAAAGTCAATCAGAAACAACAATCCGTTTGCTCGAATTTACCAGACGATCAAAAAAATGAAAAACAGCTTGCACTCAGAGGACTGGTGCATGAACACTGACGACATCATCCTGTCATTACGCCATCACCTCGTAATCGACAAAACTATGTGCCAAAGCTTCAGAACACGGAAGATTTCAAGAAAAATAAATACGCCGCTAAATACATATACAGTCCATCTATATACTAAAAAAAAGAGGAGCGGCTTGTCCAAAAACAATGACACTTTCAAAGCAAGAGTAAAACCGAAAGTAGCCATTACGACATAAAATTGGCCCATTTGGCCGGCTGGTTTAGCTGGGGACCGGGTACCGAAAACACGTAAAAAAGCTGTGCTTTGGCGTTCGGATTTTGGACTTTTTATTACGTGATGGACAGTTTTTGTACGCTAGTTGTTCAGAAGTGGACAAAACGCAGACCAGAAGGGAATCAACTCTTACATAACTCTGCGCCTCCGATCCTAAACTACTGAAAATTTAACCAAAAGTGGAGTACCGGTGACCATAAGGGGACTTCCCGAGCTTCCTGTCCTGTACACGGTAGCTGTGCGCTGAAGATAAGATTCGTAAATGACTAACCATCAGAAGCGGCAGCGGTAAAGAAATTGCTGTTTAATAGCTTGAGGGTGTGAAACATCAGCCGGCTTGTGCTCTGATGCCTCACCCGAAGTGCCAAAAACATTGGCACGGGTACATCTACCATAAACAACACCAAAGGCTAAGGGTTTAGGTTTTTCAGTGCGGCATCAAAAATTTATGCACACTCCGAGACACAGAAACCGAAATGGTCTACCGTTCTAATCCCGCACAACAGCTGTACTGTATATTTGGAAGTTGGCAAGGCACAAGCGTGACCGTATGCGTGCACATCCACATTTGACTAAATAACGGCTGTCCTTGCCGTTTTTCGCATTAAAGAAAAAGAAAGAAGGATCATAAAATATGCCGACTGTGCTTTGTGTACCACATCAGTGGCCAGGCCCGACCTAAAAATCAGAACCCAGTGGAAGGAAACCAAAGCAGGCAGCCCAGCTCAAGTGCTCTATGCTTACTACTACGTACACTATGTACAGCAACTGCACGCTGGGCCGGCAATAATGCTGCGAAACACACACGCGCTTTTGTTGGTTTTTGGTTTTTTGACCTGTTGTTTCTTTTTCCACGGGAAAATGTCAGCTATTTTGTGCTCAGTAAAGCACCTGGGAGCATGCACTGGTCAAGGGATTATGCGGGCATCCGTTTGGCTGAAGAAACCCTAAAAACTGCTGAGGCACTCCAGAACACAATGACACCACTGAAAAAATACAAATGTTTTTTTGTTAAAAAAACAACCGCCGAATGCATGCGCATATGATTGAAAATATAAATGGTCTCCGGCGCATACTAAAAACAAAAAGGGAGCTCAACCCAAAAGCAGACCCAATTGCGAATGGAAACATCGAAAAAGCACATTGCGGATGCGGTTTTTTGATTGAAAGCAGCCAAATAATGAAGTTTTGGGGGGTTGATTGGACCATGATTTAAACCCAGACAGAACTTGAAACGTTCAGAACCGCCTGTACGGTGTCTGGGGACAGTCAAATCTGAAAATAAATGCACAAAATGACACCATTGGTGCATGGGAACGGTTATCAGCTGCTCTGCTGGTGCACCGTTATCTGGACTGGATCACTTTGAAATTCTGTCGTTACCCACATATTTTGCTTTTGTGCATTTGTGAGAAAAATAGTGGATTTTTTCAAATGGAAAAATGTATACATGCCGTGAGATCGCAGGATAAAGTACGACATGCATGTTGGACTACCAGCTGCCTGGCATCAAGGTCGATTCTGTTCCCACAGAACCAAAGGTACAGTCATTGAAACATCAGATGAACACATGCTTCGGTACATCAAAATATAAACATGCATAAAGATATATGGGCAATGATGACTCAATGGTGTTTGAAGGGTCGGCATTCGACAAAAAAACTATACGAAAGAAGAAAAGCTATGTCAAAAACAACTTCATGGTGTACAAGCTGCGTCTGAGCTTTTGACATTCGTGCTTTCCTCAGAGTCTGAGGAAAGCACGAATGCCAAAATGTCAGCAAAAAAACACTTTTCCATGCTTGCACGGTCCATGAATTCCATTATAGAAATGCGTCATTTGCATTGGTGCACCTAAGTTGCGTCCTGAGAAGCGTCTTGAACGCCTTGTACTTTTTTGACACGAATAAATTCAATAAACCAGTCATGCTGCTTTGCTGCCTGTTTAGCTGAACATCATTTCACACGCGAGATCCAGACAACTCCGCTCGTTTTTTCTGCTCAAGGCCACTTTGTTCTTGGATACAGTGCGCCCTCCAAGCAGTGAGTTCCACAAAAGTAACGAAGACTCGATTATGTGCCCACCCCGGTCAAATTTCCTACCGGACACTCAAAGGTGACTTTTTTCATTGTACAGCGCAGGAAAGCGCGAGGTCCCGATTACGTCACCATAGAGAGTGGAGAGAAGCTTACAGGGAAAAGCATTTCAAGCCCAAACGAGAAGATTCGCATTAGGCCGCCCTCAGACAAACGCGAAAAGCGAAAAGCAAAAAGTTTTTCAGCGTAGTCATCATCCACAGCGCACGCCGAACAGCCTCTGAAACATTTTGTTTGAGCATCACTGTGGTTTAGGCCCGTGGTTAAGGAGTTGCTGTTGTGCTGAACTTTTCGCTTTTCGCGTTTGTCTGAGGGCGGCCTAAAGCTTTCAACACGAAACATTACAGGTTTATCTGTTCTGTTTGATATTTTCATGGACCAGGGATATAAATATTTAAAAGTAAAAAACTTGACTTGCTTCATGTAGTAGACTATGATGCCGTTTTTCGCTATGTATGTATGTGTAAAACACAATTCAAAATTTCTGCAAGGATTCAGTTCCCGCTATAGGCCTCACCTCCACATTTGGTCCAAGAATTGGAGCCCAGCTATGCAACCTGGGCCTGAGGACGAGACTGACCAGCCAGGCACGAAGGAGGCAACTTTTGTCGAGCCAAAAGGTCGCCCAGTATCTCTGTTGTGGACCCAACCACGAGCAAAATGGAGAACTGCAAAATATACACCAGAGGCATCTAGTGGAGTGTGGCGTTTAACTGCTCCTTAGCATATGTACATATGTATGTCATGCACAGACGCATAAAACATGAAACAGGCAGCACGGTGGCATGCGTCATATGTAGGTCCGGCGTCATTTTTCACAAGTGCCAGAATAAACGGGCTGCACCATCCCTACGGACCTTCAGTGCATGTACAGTAGAACGATGCGGGTCTAACACTAGTACAAGAATAGTGACAGAGAAAGTGGGTAAGTATGCGCGACTTATCTTCTCAAATTTGCATACGGTTAGTCTATTGCAAATCATGCGCGACAAATCAGGATCAAGACTTCTAAGGATACTCACAACGTGTAGAAAACGGGCTGATGTCACAATTGCCCACTGAACAGGTCAACGGCAAGTCACGCCGTCAACTCACTTTGTCGAAGTCGTCAGTTCACCCCCCGAATGCCATTAACTTTTGAACAGCAAAATAATGTGCACAAACAGTTTCATCTGGTAAACAATGAGTGGGAGGGTGGTTTGGTTTATAGACGCAATAGACGAGTCTATTCTGCTTTGTGACTGACAATTGCGGCTAAAGAAACTGTCTCTCCAAAAGCGCCCGTTTGGCATGCGGAATTTAGCTTAGGCAAACTGTCAGACAATCAGACAACAGTACGGTAGTGTAGTGTGCTATAAACATAACATACAACGAATATCCAGGCCAGTTTTTCATTTGTCAAGTTAATCTTGATACCAGCTATAGCCAAAGATGCGGCACACTGAGAGAAATCTTTAGGTTCTTCAAAACGATCTCCTTCATTCAGCTTGCGTGGGCAAAAAGCGTCGTTTTCCGGGGGGCGAACCCCAACACATATAGCCTTAAAAGCAAAGTGGCCCAAAAAGGGGTGATACCAAGGGGTGCTTAACTTGCCTTTTTATTCGATTGAATTTCCTGCTGTCGGCCAACCGCACGGATTTCGAAAGCAAATTTATGCAAAACTGAGCGAAAATTCAATAATTTTCAGAAAATATTATGGAACTGGAACGCGATTCATTGACGGCGTTTTTCAGGCAACTTCAATCATCGTATACATATTGTACCTACTATAAATCTGGGGGCATGACGTTGCACTTTGTATACATATATAGCTAGTAACAAGTGAGCTTACGAAGTGGACTTTCTGGAGTCATAGGATTTTATATGAATGACGCCACCTGAAATCATTCGAAGCAGTTATTTCGCAGAAAACAAAGCACTTGACTTGTTGTGAGCCTGGGGCTATAGCTGAAGTGCGCACTACACATCGCAAACCTCTGCAGCATAGCAGTATAATTTACAACCAGTTTCTGATACGATCCCGCGCAAATTTTCGGCGCAAACAGAATGGCGCTTTATATTGGCTGAGCTGGTTCAGAAGCGCCGCCCCGCTTCTGCAACGAAGCAAATCGCGACAAGGGCGCTCAATGCCACGTGCACAGATGCAAAGAGGCTCTTGGTTGGTTGGTCTCTTGTTTGGCGCTTGACAGCAGACAGTTTAAGCTCTCTACAGATGAATGGCGAATTCTCCATTGACTAAGTTCATCACCAAATTGCCTTTGATAACGTTTGCACTATGTAGATCTGGCCATTCCTTTTTTCGTATCAATCCTTTTTTATTGCGAATGGAAATTCGGGACCCTGATCGTACGTATAGATATTGTAGACTGTGTGCATTCAATTTTGGAGATTCATTGATTTATGATGGGGTCTAACGATAAAAGATGAGAACAAATACATGGCAGATAGCATACGTGAGGATGGAGCACTGGATGATCTGACGCAGGACTTTGACGAAACAACGCAGTTCTCGCACTTATGTTTCCTCAGTTTCACTAACCCAATAACAAAACAACTCCCAAACTCATCTGCCCCAACCCAAACCAACCACTGGAGTCAGCGTGAGTCACGTGATCATCTCCCTGATCATCAGGTTCAATGCGTTCGAACGCGACTGTCAGCCGCGGTTTCTTGTCGGCAACATTCACGGGCGGAATTGGCTCGCCGGCGAAAAATCGCGCTCGACGATCCGCGTTCACCGTGCTCACTGAAACATTACACTTGATTGGTTAGTCTGTGAAACATCAGCTAATGCTTATTGGCGTGTTGCCTTTGTCATGCAGGCTATTCAAGGACGTTTATTCCACTCGCGGGCACAGATGCACGCGCGACAGGGTGTATTTAAACAGAATTTAGTTTTGAGTCTGTATTTTACTGTATGCTAATGCCCAACACACCAGCGTAAAAGTTGTTCCCCACTGCAGAAATGAACAATTTTTGGGCTGGTTGATTTGTATAAAACAACGTGCAAACACGCTCGTGCACCCAAAAATCGCCAACAGGCTGGACCAAGTGGAAATTTTTGGAAAATCAACCGAAATCGGTCGACTTCACTGAAAACTGGTGGGTAATTGGGGGTAATCTGCAAGCAAACACGGTCGGTGTGGTGGTGCAATTTCTCGGATCGAACCTACATAGATTGGTCTCGATTCGGACTTGTGATCGGGCGGGTGGGGGGGGCATCCAACCAAAAAGGGCCCACCCGATGCACGAGCGTTGCACAAGTCTGTATTTACCAGAGTCGGCCAAACTCGTGTCAACATCGTCAGGGCAGTGCAACATCACCCGATCGGTCGGTTCATAGACATCGGTGTGATCGTCCACAAATATGACGGGGTGACTGTCGGTGGACGGTTTGTGCGATAACATCATTGTTGTTGTGAATTAGCGATTGGTTGGGAAAATACGGACGCGACCACCATTTCGTTAGCGAATCCGGATTATGTTCAATCAAGTTCGGCTAGCGGGGATGTTGTTTCAGTTCATGCAAAAAGCCACCCATGCTCAAAAACTCATCGGCGCATGATGAAGCGAGAGTTTCATTATTTACTTTTATCGAGTTTGATACTGCCATCGTTCAGCACCGATTTGAGCTTGTTGTATTAGTATATGTAGCCTGTTTGACTATTGGATCAGTGATTCACCACAATGGTGCAGGTGACGAGGTATTCAACCAGAGCACTGGAAACTAGAGTTGTTTATGGGTATGTACGACATTTTGGTTTTCAAATACACACGTTTGACAAACTTATTCGGGCGGTTGTAAACTCAAACGCGTGGTTCACAGCTGAGAAGCACCAAAGAACGACAAATGTTTAATTTGCACAAAAGTGCTGACTTCCCATCGGTTTTTGTATTCCATCTCAAAGTTGAAGCGACAGACTCTTGAGAGACATATGGCTTCACAAAGAAATCTGGGCAAAGGAACACACAAAAACTCGAGAATGTGTGACGCATGTTTTACATAGCAAAAAGGTGCGAGTTTGAACAATGTGAATGCAAGAAGAAAGTTGATCCCTTGAGAAAGGTGCACAAAGGATTTACGCTCGGCGAAAAACGGATTTTCTCCAACAAAATTTAAACAAATTCACATGTAAATGGGTTCAGTCAGAAGCTGCACACCGACCGGTCGCTTAGAAGACCCGAACCGCAAATCAACAAGCTTAAAACTTGTTGGAGCACCAAGCCACGTGCGTTGTAGGTATGTATATCTACGTCTACATAATGTCAACAGTTTACGGGTTTCACTTTCAAATGATGTGCGCGACGACTTTGTCTCCAACGCCAGCGGCAACAGTCATAGAGCGTAAGAGCATAGTGAGGTGGATTAGCGCGGCTTAGTTTAAAAAGTGTGAAGCGGTTGGTTTGCTGTGTGTGTCCACCACTCTCAACGTTATTACAGCACACGAAAACGCCTGCAGGCGAAATTCACCAACAAGATGCACCTCGGAAAAAAATCAGCCGCGCGCGCAACCCAAAACCCAGGTCCCCAGGCTTGCTGAAATAATCCACAGCAGCAGCAGCGTAACCGCTTGTGTTGCGCAACGCGCAATGGCAAAGGTGAAGGATCTCACTTTTTTCACCTGGACAGGATCGCTGTGTTGCAAGGTTGCAAGTTGTGGTTCGGGCTTATTGGTCAAGGTCAGGCCTAATACACGTCGGGAACTCTTGGTAGGCCAGAAACAGGCAGAAGAAATTCTGGATTTCACCTTGGCTTCTTGGCTTACAGCGTTCCAGCACTTTTTTTCGCTCATCTATGCCGGATATGCTGACGGTTTTTATTGTCATTCAGAAATATGACGAAACGAGTGGGCATATGAGGAACTTTTTTGTGTGCCAGTGGCATCGTTTCAACAATCATCAACATCGAGCTGTTTCGCTTGCCTTTGTGAAAACAACCGTGGTTCGGTGTTTGCTCCCACGTTTCTGATGGCAGGTTTGGGCATAACAGCGGGGACAGAACAGTGGTGGCCACTGTGCATAAGGAAGGCCACCTTCGAGATCATGCTTAGGCTTTGGTTTGGGCTCAGTTTCAAGCCTGTCGCGCCTCGAGCCAACGCTTCCTTAGGGCGAACGTAGGTTAAATCCGGAATCCGGAACCCGGAAATAATTTGCATGCAAAAATACAAAACATTTCAGTGCTCCGGAATTATTTCCGGAAAACGCAAGAATTTGCATGTAAAATTTATGCGTTTTCCGGAAATATTTCCGGATTCCGATTTCCGGATTCAACCTAAGCCCGCCCCTAGCCGGCTGCTGTTGCTGAAGACTCGCTGCTCTGACACTAACAACCCCTAAAACCAATGCTCGAACATGAAGCAACGCTGATACAAATCTTTATGATCAATGATCGACAGACGATTTGTACCCTATCGAAAGAAACAGCGTTGACAGACATCGCTGCTCTTCTTGAAAGCGAACGTTTACCTATACGTGGTGTTTAGCATGAAACCTGCTGTCAAATCCATATTTTTTTGAGAATTTCACTTGTTTAGCAAGTTTAAACCCTCAATTCAATTTATTTTAATTGAACTAGCTTTTCACTTCCCATACGCTGTGGAAAGGAACGCGGCAGGTGGAGTCGGGTAACTGTCAACAATCAGTGGGTCACACGAAACAATGAGAGAAAAGCAGAACACAGAGGGAAGATCAATCGTGGCGCTTTGGGAAACGGATTTTGCTTTTCTTCGGATACGGACATTGTTAAAAACCAAAGCGACGTCTGACCAGTAATTTTATTACATTGGGCGGGGGGGTGAAATTGTCAGGTTATTTTACAGAAGCCTTGGTTTTGATGAATTTGATTGGGTGTGCCTCGTGTGTCAGACGAGTCTCCAATGACGGGTATCACTCAACTTTGATAGCTTCATGGATTATATACACGCCATAGTTGTAGATCACTCCTTTATAATTCAGAATAATTTTGGATCACAATTTCATCTCATATTTTGCTTGTGTTGGTCGATAATTCACATCATGTACATTGATTGTGGGGCCATTTTCTCGCCGGGTGTTGGTGTCGCTGGCGCCAGACTTTGCTCAACTGGTTTCTCTTTCGGTTCGTCTTTCGTTGCTGGCTTTGGTTCCTGTTTTGGTTCATTAGGTTTCGCAGCGGTGCTGCCAATTTGAGCTGATCCGGTGGACGATTTGGGCACAGCCGTTTTCATCGCGCCGCCGCCAGTTTCTGATGTTTTCGATTCGAGTGGCATCGCGGTTTTTGCGCCCGCGTCCTCGGCCGCCGGTGTGGCGGGCAGGGCTGTTTTGGCAGGGTCGTCTTTTGGCTGAAGGCGACAGAAAGAGAAGCTCAAGTTGAATGAAAGAATATAAATTCATCGAAACCAACTTTGCCGCCCTCTTTCTTCTCAGAATCTCTCGATGAACCGCCGGGCTCCTTCGCCACTTCGGCTTTGTCGTCTTCCTTCTCTGATTCCTTCTTCGAATCTTCTGGAAACAAATGAAAGAAAGTTTATAAGCAGAGCACAGATTTGAAGAAATTAATTCCACGACACCTTTCTCTTCACCATCGCCTTTGTCTTCCACTTTCGCCTCGCCACCGGATGGCGGCTGTGGTTGTGCTGGTGCTTCGGCTGCTGCTTCTGCCGCTGGCGGTTCTGTCTGCAAGCAGATTTCTTTCTATATTTATTTTCAATTTCAGCCATTTTCTCTGGCAGATGTGATTGCAGCTACACTGCTAATTATTTTGCCACCAGCCTTTTTCTTCTTTCCGCACGCAGCGATGAATAAACTGAGCGAGAGTGAGATCACAAGCATGTGCCAGCAAGAAAGCAGCAGGTCAATAAAGTTGATTGGTATTGGCGGATGGTACATGATGTTGTGCATGGGTGGGAATGAGAGATCAGTCGAAATTATGATATCCGATTGGTAAAGAGCAATGAAAGAATAAAAGTTTACGTTTGCAACTCCAAATTTTGGTCTTCAAATGTTTGGGGATGCCATTTTGACACGTTGTTTTTCACGGAACCAAAGGTCAACAACTTTCATTTGCTTTCCTTTCAATCGTTCAGTCATTCATTCATTCATTTCGGCTCATACGTATTTTCGACACCAAAATTCTACTTTAATGTTATGGATCACCGATAAAGATTTCAGTCTCTGGTGCAGATTTACTCATCTTTGCATTTTGATCTGAAAATACTTTGTTCATCAATATTCAAATTCAATCAATTTTTCAGGTCATGTACGCAGATTGTGGAGAGGATGCCGTTCCATGTCGCATGATTGAGGCCATTGGTTGTTCTTCAGGTTCTTGCGATTTTGGTGCTTCGGCTGGCTCGTCTTGTGGAGCAGTGGCTGTGGAAAGACCGGTTAGAGACGCCTCAGCCGCACACGTCAATGGCAGGGCGGTCTTAGGGGCTCCGGCAGTTGAGGCCTGAGGGATCGCGGTCCTGGGGGCCGCGGTAGCCGAGGGCACCGCAGTCTTTGGAGCATTCGATCTTGGCGACTCTGGAATTGCGGTTTTCATAGCGCTGGCTGTCGAGGCCAATGGCAAGGCTGTTTTGGGGACGTCAGATTTCGGCTTCTGGGTGACTGTGGTCTTGGTGGCAGTATCTTTTATCGGCTGTGGAATGGCAGTCTTCGGGGCCCCGGCCGTAGACGGCACCGCAGTCTTCGGGGTGTCAGCTTTTGGCTTCTGGGGAATGGCAGTCTTCGGGGACCCGGCCGTAGACGGCACCGCAGTCTTCGGGGTGTCAGCTTTTGGCGTCTGGGGAATGGCAGTCTTCGGGGCCCCGGCCGTAGACGGCACCGCAGTCTTCGGGGTGTCAGCTTTTGGCGTCTGGGGAATGGCAGTCTTCGGGGACCCGGCCGTAGACGGCACCGCAGTCTTCGGGGTGTCAGCTTTTGGCGTCTGGGGAATGGCAGTCTTCGGGGACCCGGCCGTAGACGGCACCGCAGTCTTCGGGGTGTCAGCTTTTGGCGTCTGGGGAATGGCAGTCTTCGGGGCGTTGTCCTTTGCCACCTGAGGGATTGCGGTCTTAGGAGCACCAGATGCCAATGGGACCGCAGTCTTTGGGGCGTCAGATTTTGGCGTTTGTGGAATGGCTGTTTTTGCGGCGTCAGCCTTGGATGCCAAGGGCAGTGCCGTTTTCGTGGCGTCAGATTTTGGGGTCTGGGGTATGGCGGTCTTCGGGGCACCGGCTGTTGAGGCTTGAGGAATGGCGGTTCTGGGGGCATTGTCTTTTGACGCCTGCTGAGGAATCGCGGTCTTAACGCCGCCTGCCGTGGACGCCAATGGAACCGCGGTCTTTGGGGCGTCAGATTTTGGCGTTTGCGGAACTGCTGTCTTCGGAGCACCGGATGTTGACGTCTGAGGGACTGCGGTCTTGGAGGCGTCAGCTTTTGGTTCTTGAGATAATGCTGTTTTTGGGTCTTCGGTTGCGCCAGTCTTCTTTGATTCCTTTGTATCATTAGACTTGTCGTCGGATTCCTGTGCTGCTTTGGCCAGGGCCTCTTTTGTCATTTCCGGTAAATCATCAATTTTTATTGACTCCTCTGGGGCCATAACTGCTGTTTTGTCTGATTCGTTTACTTCTTGCTGCAAAACTTGAGCGAAAGTTATGTCGGCCACGTCAGATGAATAACAGGCATAAAAACCAACTTTCTGCGCAGTCTTCATCGAATCGGTCTTAATTTCAGGCGTTTCAGGTTTGTCTTCATTTTTGCTTGAGTCACCTGCAAAGCAACTAATTGCCAACTTGCACATTTCTAAAGATAACGTGAGTGACACTATGACATGGCATTAGCCAAAACCTTTTTCCTTCTGCTTCGCATCAATTTCTTCCGCGGTCTTTTCTTCTGCGCCGTCGCCGTCCGTCTTTTTAGCGACTTCAGCGGCCGCTGGAGCGGCTGGCGGTAAACTGGTCTGCAATAATCATGCCGCGCTACAAAAAATCTTTCGGAGCGTTGAAGTTTCTGAAACCACCTGTTTTTTCTTGGCGCATGATGCAACGATTAGGCTGAGCGTGAACGTGGTCGCAATTATTGGCAAGCACAAAATCATCAGATTGTCAAGATCGATTGGTAGTTCAGGGTTGTTGTCCATGATGATGACTGGAAACGGTGATTGGGTTGCTTGGGAATTGAATCTTTTGGTCATCGATCAGTGGAAGTATGCATTAATGAAAGAAAAATTTCGAATTGAACGTCGTTCGCATTCTTTTCTTTTTTCTCATCCTCCCCCAACGTTGCATATTTTCTTTTTTCATGTTTTGTCTTGTTCTTCCCCAAATGTTGCAACTTTTATTTTCTGTGTTTTCCTTCGCTTCCTCCCCTCAATGCGGTCTTTGCACATTAATCATTTTGATTCGTTATGCAGCAGGTGTGCATGTGTTCCTGTGTTCTTGTCCGTCACCCCTTACTTATTGTGGGTCAGGTGTTCACAACATACCGTGCCCATGTTTCACAATATTAGTAGTATATACGGGAATTATTTATAAGCTGACCCGGTACGAGCCGGCACAGTATGGTGGACAAGAGCAAACAAACAAATAGACAAGCATGTTTATAGCCTCGTAGATATTAAGGTTGTGTAATTGCAAACGAACTGAATGACTGACCGTTGCTCTAACGATACATAGGTAACTGTTGTTGCATATCATGTTCATGTCACATGCGGATTTCAAATGTGTTCACATGTTTTACAGGTGAAAGTTACACGCGTTGGCACCAGCTTGCGCTCTTGTGGTGGAACTGAAATTTTAGTACCGCACACATCAGTTCAGCGTTCGTTTTCTGTGCACATTGGCTTTCCGGTACGCTATTTTCTGATCACCGCGTCTCCGGAATCTTAATTAATTAATGTATCTTAATGATGAAACTTCCACTTATTGGTGTGGCTGACACCTGTGGTGGATTATTGATGCTTGAGTACATACATTACTTGCTGACCACTGACACTTTAATGCGTCGTTACACGATTTCTAACGGCCATGGGTGCGTGCATGCAACCATGTATGTGAAATATTATATCGTATGAACGCATACTTGATTGGTTGTCACAGCCCCGCGATGCCCACCATGAAGTTCGACGTGAATTCGACAGAAGTTTGTGAACATTCGTGTCATTTATCCCTCTACCAACGCACAGAGCAGACCATGACATTTAGGTACCTGTACTGGTTGTCACCATTTCGTTGTATATCTACGCCTATGTGTAGGCCCTGTCAGGGGCCTCATGTACATAAAGACCGGATTTCCGGTACTTTTATGAGTAGCCAATATTGCGTAAGCAACCATTAGCTCTAATGTTTGATTCGGAGGAATGAGGCAGAAAGGTATGTTTTCTTTTCTCAAACGTCCAAATTTGTGTATCTCTATTCTATACCTGAAATCTTTCCGGTTATGTACTTGTGCCGCCCGTTACTTTATGATTGGCAGGCGCGCAAATCACGTTGGATTTTGATAACCCACATCCATAAACGGGTCTCTACGACATAATATAAAGACCGGTGGATAAATTGATTTATCATAAATAAGACCGCAGTGCCAGTGACTGTGGGTATATTGTGAGTGCATTGCCTAAACAATTGAGCGCTAGGAACGGTAAAACAGACAATTTTGTCCATGAGAATACGTCTGTTTGACACACTAATCTTCGAATTGGTTAGGTGTGCATGCGGAATTCCATGAAATTGCGCTTGTTGTGACCACAGGGCGAAATTCTCGGATCAAAATCCATTTGCTTACTTTAGGCGGTGATGCTTCAGTAATTAGTGCTGAAGAGCCACGACCATATTGTCCGTCGTGCGTGACACAGCGGCAATACAGTTAAACTTGCCAATGTACAGTTCAACCTCTTTATCGTGCTTTACATGCGATCGGTGACGACATTTTCGGTTTGAACTAACGTTTTTATAGAATGCAACATCATCTGATCTTCAGGTTAAATGTACCTACGGTATCGGTATCAAACTGTCAACAACCCTTGAGGATTTCACTTTTGGCGGTCACAGTAAAGAGGGTAGACTAGACCGTGTCTGATTGCATTGAAATCCGACTCCAATAGCGGTTTCGAGAACTTCGCCCGCACACCTAACGTCTTGTGACAAGTGTTCTGTGTATATGACGGTTTACACGCGTTTATGAAGATAAAATTCTTTAAAATTTCAAACACCGAGCAATGTACATATACGTATACCCTACACCCGCTGCAAAGGAATTTATACAGGCCAAACTGCGTATGTATACAATATGCGTGATTAACTGATGTCTTCGACCTATACTTAAACGGAAAGCGAAGTACATGTGTCGTCGTAGCAGTGATTGTACCTGTTCAAATCCCACTACTGTTGCAATTCTGATGCATGCAACGGCAAAACATTTTTACGTGCCTATCAACGAGCGTGAACCAATCTTCCGTCGAATTGCACGTGCTTCCCTGCCAGCTCATAACTTTGCTGCCCTTCAATTTACCTATATCTGTCCATATACTATCCGCTACTCTTGCTGTGCGTCAAAATTTTCATGCGCCTCTTTCTTGTTACCGCTTTGTCCCCATGTACAGAAATCGCAGCAGCAAAGTTCATCCGCAAAAATATTGTTGCCATTATACTCGCGCTGCAAAGTCGCATGTTTTTTGCGGGATACGAGTCAAAACAAATGTAATATAATGAATAAGGAACATCATTTTACAATTTATAAATCCATTGAAGGCAATATTATTCGAAAACGGCGACTATAGAGGGTGGAAAATTGCGTTCTATTTTCTGGGGATTCCACACACAGACTCCGCCCACTTTTGGTTGGTGTGTGCGTCAACCCAGAAATAATATTGCGCACATTTGCTGCTGCGTGCGTGTTTGAGACCTATTATTTTATTCTCATTTCTGGATTTAGATGAAATATGCTACTGCTACATGCATCTGGCTAAACCTACGTGTGATACATAAGTGGCAATTTATTTGGTTACCATCTTTCGTTCTTGTTGTTTTTCTGCAGTTCAGCATTCCAGGCGCCAAATTGTCAAGTGATGTTACATCAAACTGTTCTGTACTTTATACTGTGATGAACTACTCTTGTGTTTTTTGTGCATATTTCTGCGTATTTATCCTTGTGCTTGTGCAGCTTTGTAAATTGTAACCTTGACGGGGACCGGACAGAAAAACAAGTATATCATTGGTGATAACAAATATCTCATCTTTTGTATCTGTGGCAAGGAATCGTGTTTCAATCCATGGTTACGCTGCAATCGTTGGGGCTTTAAAAAATTTGGATTACAAGTGCCCAGCGCGTAGGTTTTCACAAGAAGATTCCTAGCCTATCGGCGACAATTGGTCATACGCACGGCACTAACATTGAGAGGTTACCCGTGCGTTTATCTGTTTGACTTTTGCGCGCATTGGTATGTACCAAAACGTCATCATAATCTTGCAATAATCGCTGGGGCGCACAAATTTTTAACCTTTCTGTCAACTTTATAAACGCGCCACGCGGCGCGGGAACTTTTTTGCACCACAATAATTGTTTGAATAGCGCCAGTAGTGATGTGCGCACATTAATTGTGCGTCAATCAGTCGAATATACCAGCTCATACTCTTGAGCGTACAGTATGTATCGTTCGTGCGTTTTTGTATGTTTTATTCGAAATGTTTGCAAAATAACGGTATTCGTGTTCTATATATCGCTGTGATTGCATATTTATATACATTATTGTGGTGAGTATATGTTTATTGTGTTTGTTTATTCTTTGTATCAATGTGTTTGTAAAACATCATAACATTATGACGCAGTGGGTCTGTTGCGCAGCGATCTTCCTCAGTGACACGGAGGACCAGGAGGAAAACAGCAATGAAAAAAGAATGGTTGTGTGATGACAGTAACTGTTGGGCGCAGCGGGAATTGAACTTTTGGCTGTTTGTTGCTGCTCGGTTCGCCCTGTTTTCACAGACCGGCAGTGCACCCGGTCATCGTCAGTGTGAATGCACGGGTGTGTGATGTTTGAAAAAAAGACTCTAACTTTTTTGCCTCCGCTGTTTTTCCCAACTAGCAACTGCATACAACTGACCAGACCGCAGCGACGGATATCTTGCTCTTCTTCTCGGTCCACATTATTATTGTAAGACACTGCCTAGCCGGGTGGCCGAGAGACTTTTTGACTGCGTCCACTTGAAATTCTGACATTTGACTGTGACTTGTCTTGTTACTACAGTCCATCCTCTATATGATGAGCGGCCTCAGTGAAAGTCTGCTTTGAATCTGAGTCCGCCATCAACCTCTAATTTACTCTATAGGTGCATGTTCATTATGCTGAACGCAAGCTCGGGTCTTGATCGATTTACTACAAAGAACGCAGACTGTACACGTAAGTCAGGTTAGTAACAGCAGAGGCGGAGTCTGATTAGCCAGATTTCAGGACTCGGTGTTTGAGTGCCCCTTGTTATCATTGAAGTGCAACGAATGACATCTAGTTTTGCGTTGGTCATCCTTCACATTTTTATTAAAATTCCCAGGAATGTTGTTTGTATTTGTTTATACCATTCCTTCATATTATAGAGTTTTGTTACAAAACGACGTTCCCTGCGCCTCCATGGTTTTTGTAAACACAAACAAATTTGTACTAATCCTGTTTGTTCGCGACCGAGAGCGAGATAGAGAGCGAAAGACAAAAATATCAGTCATTATACTTTTTCGATTGTCACCGCTGCTCTCATCACTTGCACGCGTGTTTGTGCAGTCTTCCTTCTTCATCTTGCAACCCAATTTGTTGTGATCATTGTGAGCAACCGTTTACCCCCCTGCAACCTATGCCAGCGTTTTCGTCATAGTGACCAACAACCACTGCTCACCGAAATTGAGGCATGATTCCGGATCATGTCACCATGATGATGGTAGATTGTCTGGTTCAATCTCTGCGTTTGCGGGGTGCCTTTCTCTGCACACGCCCAAAACAATAAATATTCCTGGTAAAAGTAAGGATGGGTTCGAGAAGATTTCGATAACTTGATTACCATAAGTGCACTTAATCAAAGGTGCCCGCGCATTCCTCATGTAAATGACCGTTTATCTCATTCTCAGGCTAAAAAACCACAGCGATTAGAATTACTGATCAGAAATCAGTACTCCATTTTAGTTTTTCACCTCGGATGAACAGTACGTAATTTATTTGTCAGGTACATATATGTATTGTGTTCATGTGAAAAATATTTTGGTGAAATTTATTATCGGCCCAAATTTTTTGCACTTGATCGTTGCTCTCTTTCTCCATAAAAGTTTCTCTCTGTATTTATTTGTCGCCCATCTTCTCTCTGTCTCTTATCTTATCGCAGCTCGCCCAATGTCAACGATTTTTCAATTCTGTCAAAAGAACAGAATGTTTATGCCGAGCGTATAAGCGCACTGTTGCTTATGGTGCGTGTCTTCAAGCTCTCATAAACTCTTGGATGCGCTGGCAAACTCGCCGCAGAAATCGAATATGCCATAACACGCACGGCACTAATTTTCTGGAACTATCTGAACAAAATAAACCGTCAAGTTACATATCGCACAGTTCGGTTTGCTAGCGTGGCGTGTGCTTTTTCTAGCACCCCACTGGGGCCCGGAAAAACAGTGCACTTCATAAAAGTGTGGTCTGGCCTGTCCCGCCCAAGTTGTGTACGGTTGTAACCAAATGAAGACCGCAATATTTAGCTTCCTTATCTCCCCTGACGCAATATTTTTAACGTGACCAAAACCAAACCAAGCACTCGCGACTTGTGCCTTCTGCTTTTTGTAACCCACATTGGTGACTGCTTTTTGTAACCCAGACATTTTAACCCTCCCGTTTTTTTTTGAAGTTTTTTATGTATCAATTCTCGGAATGGTGGAACAGTTCATTGCCGATGCGATGATAATGTAGTATATTTCATGCATTCCGCTGATGGAAATTATACATTTCGATTTCCAGATTATATTTAATTTATTTTAAATTTCAATAAATATTAAAAAAGACAAAACAAAATAAAGGCTAGCCCTGAAGATGCCTGAAAAGGCCGCACCATCGTTGAGTGTCAGTGAGTGTCGTCAGTACTATTCGCAGCGGGTGCAACGGCTGTCGCAACTGAAACAATCATGCGACACCGACCGCACGACAGAGTGTCGGACCGACACTTCCCCGATTGTCGACAACAAATCGTTTCAACAGCTCAAAAAAGAAATGGTGGGTTGTTTCGTTGTATCTGGTGTTTTCTATTTTCAGTGTTGATGTTCACCACAAGTGCCATTGTTTCGTGGCTGGATATGAAATGAGCAGTCTCTTTCTTTTGTTTCTTTTTTTCAAAAAATGAGGTTTTCCGTTCCCGTGTTGATTTTGCACTTGTGTGTTCTGTCGACTGAGACAGTTGAAAACATTGACAAACGACAAAAGAATTTTCAACTATTGAACAATGTCGGGTAATTTTTTTACGCATTAATGATAGGATTGAGCGTTTTGGCGTAATTTTCCGTTTCAATGAACTCTAGGCTCGAAATCGCACCTGGCTGACACGGACATCAATTTTAGGTGAATAATTTTTAAAATTTTGACACTTCCACAACAAAACCAACTGCAAAGATTGCGCAAGACCGCGTGTATCTATAAAAATGTGCAAGTCTTTTTCGCTCCAAATAATTTGCGTGTCATAATTTCCTTCCCTGAATGAACGCGCGTGCGTTTTATTGTGAATTTGAATAACCTCACACGTGAGTGAGTTAGTGTTGTCCTAAAATAACTTGATTGCGTTTGAAAATATTGCACATCTATCCGGAAAGCGCAGGAGTCCAGATTATTCTGAGGTTTTCAGGTAACGTAATTCTGTGTGAGAACACCTTTGCGGTTTTTTATGAATGAGTAGTTTCATATGAGGGATGTCGTGCAATATGTTCATGTACCGCAAACCAGTTAGATCACGCCGGATGTTGTAATTCACATTTCATCGTGTGCAACTCATAAACACGGCTAGAGCGTTTGCAACGCTATTCAATATCGGGGCCACAGAAAAATCTGTCGGACTTCTGTTACAGCACTGTTTGTGGTGTTATTGTTGGTGACAAAAATACAGACATACTGTATTACCTACATAATAGAGACCTCAGAGCAGACGTAATAATCAAAACCAAAACAGCAGTATTCTATTCATATTTCGCTCTTTGTCCACGCAGCAGCAGCTGCTTACCCATTTAGGGATCCAAATTTGAGGGTCTACCTTTGGTCCAGGCCAGACAACATACTGTAACTGTAATCTCGCAAATGGATTGGCCCAAATATGGCATATTTGCCAGGCTGCTGAGTAAATGTCGAGTCAATAAAAGGGAACGGGACACCCAAATATACGCAACAACAACAAAGGGTGGACATTATGTTGGAAGACATGACCACTTCAGGCCATCGTGGTCTGTACGCCCAGACATATCCGATTACCATCCAGAGTTTCGTGCACCGTATACCTCTGTGATTGGTTCTACATGTTTCGTGCCATTAGTGGCTCCAAATCCTTACTGTATATGGCCGAGAATGGCTTTATCATTCACGCGCTCTCTGTGGTTTGTGGTATGCCCATATGCCCGCGCGAAATGTGTCAAACAAGCGGGTGTTTGTAAACGCGGGTTTGGTACCCGTTAAGCGTGTGTGTACGCGTGGCGCCTCTATTTGGAGGGACCATATGGACATTTTTTGACCACAAATGGCCCATTACGAGCCATATCGGATCATAGTGCAAACGCCAACGTCCAGCCAGTCCTACCTACATATACATATCTCGATGTGTGATGTGTATTTTTGATCGCGTGATAAATCGTCAACTGGGCGCGTGTATTAAGACCTCCATTGTCATGCAAAAAAGGCACACACACACATTCGGAAACGGAAATAGCCCTCATGGAGAGTGGACATCATGTGCGGGGGACACACGAAACAAAGCGTAACCTTGTATCCCGGCATGTGTGCATGCAATCTTAATTGCTCCTCCACATAATATGAGCGGAGGACCAGTACGCTGTGCTGCCACCTGGCCTCACTACTGACCTTATGAATATTTAATAATAGATCATTTATATTATGTTATGTCGGTCATTGTGTATTGCAATCGACTCTGGTTCGCGCGTTTGTTCGTAAAAAAGGGGCCAAAATGTGTGAGACTGATTTTCTGTGTGTTGAACAATGGGCGGGTGGTTACTATACTCTGGTGTGTGTGTGTGTGTGTGTGTGTGTGTGTGTGTGTGTGTGTGTGTGTGTGTGTGTGTGTGTGTGTGTGTGTGTGTGTGTGTGTGTGTGTGTGTGTGTGTGTGTGTGTGTGTGTGTGTGTGTGTGTGTGTGTGTGTGTGTGTGTGTGTGTGTGTGTGTGTGTGTGTGTGTGTGTGTGTGTGTGTGTGTGTGTGTGTGTGTGTGTGTGTGTGTGTGTGTGTGTGTGTGTGTGTGTGTGTGTGTGTGTGTGTGTGTGTGTGTGTGTGTGTGTGTGTGTGTGTGTGTGTGTGTGTGTGTGTGTGTGTGTGTGTGTGTGTGTGTGTGTGTGTGTGTGTGTGTGTGTGTGTGTGTGTGTGTGTGTGTGTGTGTGTGTGTGTGTGTGTGTGTGTGTGTGTGTGTGTGTGTGTGTGTGTGTGTGTGAAAGCGAGGAAAGGAAGACCCAGGTTTTTCCGGTTGTTCTATTGTTCGTTTTATACCGACCGTGTAACAGCATCTAATTGCGTTGCTTGTTACATGACGGCAAGTATTATGTACACTTTACTTGAACATGTGGGCACATGATACTCTGGGAACACTATACACTGGAACTTTTTCAAAACAAACGTTCTATTTGATGAACCAAGGGCATTTGTAGACAATCGAAAATAGCCAATTGAAGGTAAAAGCGTTAATAGAAAACATTTGTTCTTCAATAATTGTACATGAGATTGTGAAAAAGTGTGAAAATGAAATTACGTCGCCGTCGTTATGTTACGAAAACAACTTATTATTTTAGCACTCTTCTTTTTTTTAAATAATACATAATGTGTGTCCTTGTGTTTGCACGATGTAAGCACTCAATCCAAGGATATAGGTTCATGGACTGTTTCATTGGGTGTCACTCTTTGTCTGACTGAACACAAGGTCGATTTTCATGATCAGAGCGCGTTTCGTGATCGTGGCACGTGTCTTTGAACACGGGGTGTGTATTCTTGCAGGTGTAAAGTGTGAGATTGATTGATTATCACCTTTGTCTGCATATGGTCAATCACTTTAAAGGTATATACCCTGTGTAAGGGTGACCATGTGACCAGTGTAAAATAAATAGTGTGTCACCCAGTGTGTAACGGGTCTCGCTTTCTCGCCATTATAATGTGTCAAATCGACCCAGGTGCTGGTGTTACACTTACACTTGGCTGAAAGTGTCAAGAGCACGACGTCAGATCTTTCGAGAGCCAGTGCACACGTGCAACATCTACAGCGTGAACTACTGAACCGGCGATATAACTGATCATAAATTTGAAATATCTCAAACTTTGATTTGGCATTCAAGTCTCTCGATGGGACCATATCACGTGAACTTTTATACATAATGCATGTGAGGTGGGGTCTTTTCCAACAAACACAAACATAAACGCATATGTACATTAATGCAAGAATTGAATGCGAAGTCCATCAAACTCATAACATGTACATTATCCTTATCATAAGTTTGACCTGTCACAGTCGTCAAACTTTTTACTGGGCATCTTTTAAAAGGGCGGAGAAGAAAAACAAACTACGTATAATCCAAATCCAGTTATGAGAGGGGCAACATTTTTTTCACATCGACAAACCAAAGATACCAATCATCATAAGAGAGAGCAGCCTTGTTTTCATGCGCTTGGATGCACTTGAAAATAAAACTACAACTTGTTGGGCCGTGTTCAAATGTGGCAAAAACAAATTGGACTGGTCACAAAAAAAGAAAATATTGAAATATTCATCATCATAAGAGGGGCGCACGGCTAAAACTTTCTTTCGTTACGAAGAAATGTCATTTTATTCAGTAACAAATTACAATAATCAAACATTAATTACGGTATTTACATATATTTTCATGCATGTTATCCTTTGCGAGACTGATCAAAGATATTGCGCACGCAACAAGTACTAGGGTGGTGATAGAAAACTGAAGGCTAGGTGATTTCAGACATAGAATGTGAATTACAAATACATATGGTTTGGATACTGTGGACATACAGTGGTAACCAGGGATTCAAAGTCAATGATAAATTGTGCTTTTCATCAATATTCATATTGTGGCTGGGGAGGAAGGTGCATTGCACCAGGTCATCATCAGTGCGAATATGTGGACACTGCTTATATGATGTTGATGCCGACGTGCACTTTGCTGGCATTCGATTCGGTGACCCCGCGTTCGGAAATGGGGTTGACTTCGACTTCGCATCAAAATGTGTTCATGCAACAAACCCAGCCGGGAAACACCAGCCAGCTGCGTGCGTACGTACAATCGTGTGTTATACAATCAGTGCGCATGTGAGCTGGCTGCTGTTTCAATTTAGTGCGCAATGAGCAAAAAAATTTCGTGCAAAGTCAACGTCAAATCCGAGTCAAGCCCACACTCGGCCAACCCGGTCCCAAGATGTCAGCATGCCGGCCACTGTCTATCTTCGTTCTACGTATTGTGACGAGCGATCGGTTGGGGACCGATCCACTTTTTGATCATGATACCGGGAATGTGCACAATGCCGAAATACACTTTTTGAATAATGTCAAAAAAATTTGCGCTTTATTCTTGCAGCTGGTGCTGATGGAAAACGACGTGCGACTGATGCGTCAGCTGTTAGCGTTGAGTGAAACATTGGACACGATCAAACAAGCGAACATGAATGATGATGAACCGCGCACGGAGTCGGAATCGGAGGTATGCAAGTATACTTTGAGAATATTAGTGCCATGTGCATCAACATGGCGTTAGAACTGTGCAGCGAAGTTCATAGCATTTTGCTAACTTTCTTCACTGTGCCACCATTGGGCGTGATGACGAGGGTGCAACGGCTCGGTGAAGAGCCAGAATTGATTTTATTCCGAATATTGGTGACGTGCGCATAAGCATAATGTGGATTGTTGCCCAAGCTGCTCATGCCAGTTGGCTTCGTCGTTTAGTACCGTGGTTCTAGAACTAGGGATGGGCATGATAACCAAAAAGGTTCAAAATTAGACCCAGTCACACAGGGACGGACTTGATGCACGCCAGCACTCCCATATTTTCTTTTTCACTGACAAA